>WBNM01008900.1:6246-20983 GCA_013399055.1 Ramphastos sulfuratus | reverse complement strand
TGGGCCCACCTCTCCAGCCTGTCCAGGTCCCTCTGGATGGCATCCCTGCCCTCTAGCAAGTCGACTGTGCCACACAGCTTGGTGTCATCTGCAAACTTGCTGAGGGTGCACTCAATTCCTCTGTCCATGTCACTGACAAAGATGTTAAACAGCACTGGTGCCAGCACTGACCCCTGAGGGACGCCACTTGTCACTGGTCTCCAGGTGGACATTGTGCCGTTGATCACCACTCTCTGCGTGCAACCATCCAGCCAATTCATTATCCAGCGATAACAATTCAGAACAATTCAGCAGGCAGAGACCCTCTGGAAATCTACTCTGTAAATAAGTGCCTGTCTAGGGGCCCAACCTCCCTCATTTCTCTAATTTTCCTCATGAAAATAGCAGACCATCTCTCCTAGTCCATAAAGTTAGGACTTCTCTGCTAGGACGCCTTTTTAGCTAGCTCACTGAAACTACGCAGCTTGAGCTTCTGCTGTGTCATGGAAGCAGGTGCATTCACCCTGGCTGCTGTGGGACAGAAAGGCTGGGCCTTGTTCTGTGAGGAAACCAGAAGGCATGGCCAGGCAAGGGGAAGTGTTTCTTCTACAGATAATAAGAAGGAAAAGTATGTCTAGTTATTCCTCTTTCGGAGGGCTAGGATCATTATTTTTAATGATGTACTACTTAGCAACTTAGAGTCGATTTGTGCAACATTTAGACACTCTCAAATGAGTTACTCTTTATGGCAGTGTTAGTTTGAGGCATAACTGGAGCTTTGTCTCAAGTAAGACTTTACTCAAAAAGGACTTTTTTGACAGTTCTTATATAAGATGAGATACAAGTAAAAGCTCTGCACCTCCTAATGCAAGGTGGAAATAAAAGCTGTGGACTCTCATTCCTTTAGACAGGCCAGAGAGAGTAAGGAGCTTCTTCCCATGGAGGTCAAAAGTCATCCTGTACAAAAACATCTAAGCTATGTTCTAATGCAGATTGCACTATTGGAAGCATGGAGAGCGTGGCTGATGTGGCTGTGGGCTATGCTAGTGCCTACAGTGACTGTGTTCCTTGTGGACGTGGCAACCAGGCAGGACAGAACCTGGAATACACATCAGAAGATCTTTTCTGAAAGACAACTTTCTGTGGAAGCACATTTTTATTAGCAGACTTGGTTCCAACAGCCAAGCAAGGGATGTTGACTCTTCCCGTACCTGCTGGGAGGTGTCCTGAGACTCAAGTGGCAGATCAAACAAGCAACCTATGCACCTTGAACTTAAAAAGCTTATTAGTTCAGGGGTTGTTTATCAGTAAGGAAGGTTCCACAGCCTACTCCTTCCTCTTTCAAAAGCGAATTTTCTTTTTGATCCTGTGATTTTGGCTGATGTTTGTTTTCAGTGGGACTAAGCTTTCAGAGAACCTGAACTACTGACTTTTGAGGTCTCCCCACTGCAAGTACGGCTTCTGCAAGCATAAAGCACCAATTTCCAAAACCATGTAGAGAACTGCTGCACCAAAGCACACAGACAGCTTATCTTGTGTTGCCAAAACCTGTCTGCCTGTCCACAGAGAACAGAGCTGTTGCACCAGCTGTGGTAAAAAACAGGGCACAAAAGTGTAAAACAGTTAAGAACCACAAATCAGGACTCTGGAGGGAGCGCTCTCAGATTTTCCTGTAATTGAGAAGTCTCAATTCAGTTTAGGCACGAGGTTTTTCCAGGTCAAACTATCACAGCATGGATTCATCGTGAAACTGTATTGGTTCTTTATGAGAAGCAGTCTTGGCTCTTAAAAGGCGTTTTCTTGAACTGTGTCTCCAGGAGGGGCCTCCTTTTGAAAAGGGTTGCTTCTGTCTGCTCCTAGAAGTAAGCTGGAAGGATCAGACACGCTAGCACAAGTGACAGGAGTCCTTTAGCACAGAGCTCATAAATAGCCCCAGGTTCTCATGTCTTGTTAAGTCCAGAAAGTCCACTTCAATTCAATACTCGCCATGGCTGGTTCTAATTCTGCTGCAGTGAAACTCTGAACCAATACTTTGCCTTTAGACCTCTCTGCAGGATGGGCTTATTGAGGGAGATGTCTGTGACACTAGGAACTACTACGCTAGGTCAGAATGAAGATATCTCTCTTCAGTGCCTGAAGATCTTCGATTTCCTTCTTCCTAAGGAAGAACCTTGCATGAAAAGTTCAGGTGTGTGTACTCCAAGTCTTGTGAATTACTCACTTGTTTTCAAAGCCACTGTCATCTTTCAGTCACTAACTGGCTTCCTAAACATGCCTGCAGAAACAGTCAGATTGCTGTGTGGTAAACAAATTTGGTTTTGACGGGACACTGTCAGCACTGCTCCCAGACACCAGGGAAGCCACAAGATGGGCTGCACAGTGTCCGAATGGAGCAACTCTATCACCACATCCACAGCTAGCACAGTGTCCGGCTGCTTTCACAAGCACTGACAAAGAACCAAGGCTGTAAACTCCTACTAGCACCTAGCTTTGCATCCCAAAAGAAAAACAGATTTTTGCTTACATGTAATGTTAAGAATTTCAGTAGCAGAGAAGGCAAAAGTGTAGACACTGTCTTCAGCTAAAAACAAAACCCTGTACCTTCAAACAGGATGGCCAAGGGATCAGGCCCAGCGAGCATGGGTTTAGGAAGGGCAGGTCCTGCCTGACCAACTATGATCAAGTTACCCTGCTGGTGAATGCAGGGAAGGCTGTGGATGTAGTCTACCTGGACTTCAGCAAAGCCTTTGACACAGTCTGCCAAAACAAGCTCCTGGCAAAGCTGGCAGCTTGTGGTTTGGACAGATTCACTCTGATACGAGTCAAGAACTGGCTGGAGGGCTGGGCCCAGAGAGTGGTGGTGAATGGTGCCACATCCAGTTGGCAGCCAGTCACTAGTGGTGTCTCCCAGGGATCAGTGCTGGGCCCGATCCTGTTCAATATCTTTCTTGATGATCTGGACCAGGGAATTGAGTCCATCATCAGTAAGTTTGCAGATGACACCAAGTTAGGAGCAGGTGTCGATCTGTTGGAGATTAGGAGGGCTCTGCAGAGGGACCTGAACAAGCTGGATGTGTGGGGAGAGGCCAATGGGATGAGATTTAACAAGGCTAAGTGCAGGGTTCTACACTTTGGCCACAACAACCCCAAGCAGTGCTAGAGGCTGGGGACAGAGTAGTTGGAGAGCAGCCAGGCAGGCAGAAAGGGACTTAGGAGTATTGGTAGATAGTAGGCTGAACATGAGCCAGCAGTGTGTCCAGGTGCCCAGGAGAGCCAATGGCATTCTGGCCTCTATCAGGAACAGCGTGGCCAGTAAGACAAAGGAGGTTATTCTTCCCCTGTGCTCAGCACTGGTCAGGCCACACCTTGAGTACTGTGTCCAGTTCTAGGCCCCTCAATTCAAGAGAGATGTTGAGGTACTGGAAGGTGTACAGAGAAGGGTGACAAAGCTGGCGAGGGGCCTGGAGCACAGCCCTGTGAGGAGAGGCTGAGGGAGCTGGGGTTGTCTAGCCTGGAGAAGAGGAGGCTCAGGGGTGACCTTGTTGCTGTCTACAACTCCCTGAAAGGAGGTTGTAGCCAAGTGGGGGTCGGTCTCTTCTCCCAGACAACCAGCAACAGAACAAGAGGACACAGTCTCAAGTTGTGCCAGGGTAGCTAAAGGCTGGATATTAGGAGGAAGTTGGCATTGGAATGGGCTGCCCAGGGAGGTGGTAGAGTCACCGTCCTTGGAGGTGCTCAGGAAAAGACTGGATGAGGCACTTAGTGCCATGGTCTAGTTGACTGGATAGGGTTGGGTGATAGGTTGGACTGGATGATCTTGGAGGTCTCCTCCAACCTGGCTGATTCTATGAAAAAAAAATTACAGCCATCTCTGTGACTTTCTGTCTAGGACAGGAGTTGGGGAAGGATTTCAAAAGCTTTGGTTCCCTTAGTTTCTTCTCAGAAAGAAGTTTTCACGACAGGAACCTGATCAGGTTATTTCTAGAAGGTGAGGGTACTCTCTCAATCCTAGTTCCAAAAGGTCTGCAAGGGCCATGCGTTGTTACATGGCAAAATTAGTATCAACAGACGGTGAAGATTTTTGTTTTCTTTTTCCTCTTGTACTTCACCTTGAAGCAGCTGTTAGAAAATCCAGAAAATTCCTCTGCCCCTCATCGTATTCAGTACAGCCTTGACAAAGGAACTGCAATCTCATGAATATGGGAATTGCCTGATTCTCCAGATATTCTTATTACCTCAGCCTGAGGGTCCCAGCCTTCCATAACTAATTCCTGAAATCACAGACTTCCCACTGTCCTTGCTGTCCTTGAGCAGCAAATTGCTGCTCCTCATGTAACTGATGCTAGTGTCTGCTGTGATGACACATTTTGCCAGAGGCCTCCCTTAAGAAGGGATGGCACTGTGGACAAGTCTACTGACCTTAGCACTCCAGTGCAGTTCCCAGAGCTACTCACCCTTTGTTGCTGTAACTTAGAGCACATTATTTTGAAAATAACAAGTGTTTCGTGGGACTCTGCATCAGCTCAGGGCTTGCTGAACAGCTCTGAAATCTGACCAGTGTGATGGCAGCAGAGGAGATGCCTCACCCTGTTCCTTCAAGCCATGGAGCTTCCTGCCTCCTGCATCCTGCTTCGTCTGTGACTCCCACAAAGTCTAGGGATTTGTAGTGCTTCCCATCTGTCACTTCATTTTCCCTTCCTTGTCACTTGTGTTATCAGTCTACCTTCTCTCCCTCTGCCCATGCACCTATTTTCATAGAATCATAGAATCAGTTAGGGTTGGAAGGCACCACAAGGATCATCTAGTTCCAACCCCCCTGCCACAGGCAGGGACACCCTACCCTAAATCAGGCTGGCCAGAGCCTCATCCAATCTGACCTTAAACACCTCCAGGGATGGGGCCTCACCTCCCTCCCTGGGCAACCCATTCCAGGGTCTCACCACTCCCATGGTGAAGAACTTCCTCCTCACGTCCAGTCTGAATCTACCCACCTCCAGCTTTGCTCCCTTCCCCCTAGTCCTGTCACTACCCGATATCCTAAAAAATCCCTCCCCAGCTTTTTTGTAGGCCCTGTTCAGATACTGGAAGGCCACAATAAGGTCACCTCGAAGCCTCCTCTTCTCCATACTGAACAGCCCCAACTCTTTCAGTCTGTCCTCATAGGAGAGGTGCTCCAGCCCTCTGAGCGTCCTCGTGGCCCTTCTCTGGACATGCTCCAGCATGTTCACATCCCTCTTGTAATAGGTGCTCCAGAACTGGATACAGTACTCCAGGTGGGGTCTCACCAGAGCAGAGTAGAGGGACAGAATCACCTCCCTTGCCCTGCCAGCCACACTTCTGATGCAGCCTATCAGGCTGTTCTTTCATTATTTTTCCTAGTATTCCAGATCCTTCCAGCCCTGCCCATTCTTCCAAGACTCTTAAGTTAAAGCTGTTCCTGTGCTGGAAGATGATAATGGCTGCCAGGAACCAGCTGTTAGGGCTGCTGCAAACTCCAAAGCAACTAGAAGATGAGGCCATGCTAATTACAAAGCAGGGACTATAAAACTTGTGGAGACTCTGGCCAGAGATGCCTGGTTTATTCCCAGAAACAAATGGGCACATCCTTTAAATGCTGGTACGTGAGATCTGGTTAGGAAAGTCACCAAGCTGTGGACAGCTTTACAATCCTGGCTATGGAGTGTTGCATATGATGTCTCCTCACCTTGCAAAGATTCATGATTGCTGCTGCCAAGCTGCTTGGGACAAGGAGAACCCACTGCAGTGACAGCTGAGGAAATCTCGTTCCAAGAGCTAGGTTTCTGCAGCACACAGGCAGGTAGGATCTTTTCTCAGAGGTCAAGAAGTAGCTCAGGCTACCGAGTCAGGATCACAGTAAGGCAGAATAAAAACACATAAGTTCTTCCTGTCTATTTTGTGATACAAATTTCCACAGAGTTTGTCAAAAGGGCAACTGCAGCAATGGTAAACTACTAGAAAACATAACCCAACTTTTATTTATCTCTTCTTCATAATTCAAAATTGGCCTATACAGAAGCTGCAGGAGGACTCACCTTGTAAGCCCATGGTTATGTAATCAGAACCTCCCTTTCCCTCTCCCCTATTAGTCATACTATAAGGCTGTAAATACAATAATTCCATCAATACTATGGACATTCATGCTGCATTTGTATTAACATAAACAAGTGTTAATGTGTCATGTACCTAATCTGATATGACAGTAATTGGCTGATGCCCAGCCATGGAAGCCCTGCAGCTATGCTTTCTCTCCTCTAAAAGAACTGTCCTCTGAAACACTGGAAAGGAAACAAACTGTGATACCATATCTTGTCCGCCAGCAACTCAGTGATGCTTCTGGCAACTGCAGCAACTCTTCAAGGTTGGGAGGATTGTTGGTTTGTTCCAAGTGTATTTAAAGTAAAACTTGAGCCACAAACTTAAAATATTAAGATACCAGGAATTCCAAACATCTTCTAAGACTAGATCAGACTTGGCAAGCACCCAATGGATGTTAAACGCTGAAAAGCCATGTAAGCATTCATCTGCTCCTTCCCCCACCCTCTGTGACTACAGGAACCTGTATATCATCACCTAGTCTGCAGTAGGCTTTCCTTACACAGATGAAGCCTAAGCAGCTTAACATTTTGTAAATGTTTTGGAGCTGCCCTTGTTGTCTTTTGCAGTGTTTTACAGACAGAGTGGCAAGACTTAAATCTGAGATTGCAGATGGAGTTCTCTGGTTAAAGGCCTTAAAGGAGATCAACATAAGCAACACCTAATGATGGGAACCGGAGCTCAAACACAGCCGACCTCTTGTCTGGGCCATAAAAGCAACTGGACAGACTTGACAACACACTAATATCAGGAGTCTTCTGGGTTACAGTCACAATAGGAACAACTTATTTTGCTTTTAGGAATATGTCCTTCAAAGAGAGTCTTAGTGAAGAGAGATCTTTCTCTTGTGAGGGAGGCTGTCAAAGAAGTCATAGCAGATACCTATGCCTTCTGTTTTTAGCTCATTAGCCCTATGCATGCTTTGCTGTCTGCCTGTCCAGTACCTTGCCTAATACATCCTCATCCATGATGAGGCTCTTGAATTCTATCCCAATACAAACCAAAGAACAGAGACTTCTATTAATCAGAATCCATTCTTCTCAACAATGTGGCACTAAAGGCACATAATTTTTGGTAGTATGCAAGAGCAGCATCTCAAATCCTAAAGCATACATGGCCTGTCAGTGCCTCGAACAGCTCATTGCACAGACAGTGAAATTAAGAGAGATTTTTTTTTAGAGGAGATAGGGAAGAACATCCTAAACAGAGGATTCGGGATGATGCCTTACGTCCTGGATTTGACTTAAATCTTTCTAGGTCTCTGATATGCTCCTCCATCTGTAAAATAGGATCAGTAAAACCTCCCTGACTTGCAGCAGAGCTCCCAGTCTTAACTGAAGCATTTTGAGAGCCATGAATGAAAGAAACCATTACCAAGCCCTCAGGCCTTACTATAATACCAACAGAGTTGTTCCTAATGCCTTTCAGTGCCACCATGACTAGGAAACGAAGGAAAGTAAAAGCATAGATGCACCCAAGCACTGTTTTGCTGCAGTGTAAGTAAAAAATGGTAGGAGCAGGTTTTATAGATTTCCCTCTGGGCAATTCTGTCTTACCTACTATTTTCAATAATGCCATAAAACTTCTGCCTCTACGGATTCAAACATATTCCCTTCCTAATGGCTTAGGTATCAACACCTATTATGAATGTGAGGAAATCCATCCTGGAGTTGAAAATGTTACGAATCACATGGACACGAATTAAGAAATTGCTCACTTCCACGCTGCAGATTTAAAGAGCTCGCTGATGCTCAGCCATCTCTTACAATAATTGAACTCAGGCACAACACACAACATTCAACCTTGCGAAGGACAAAATGCCCACGGCATCAAAAGGGCCCTACGCTGCCAATCTGCGAAGTTGCCTCTGCTGCTGCTGTTTCAGGACCTCATCCGAAACCCTGGGTAGCGAGGGCGGCAGCAGCAGCAGCCGCCTGCAGCACGGGTGGACGCTGCGCTCAGAGCAGAGCGTCTCAGCCCGCTCCGCTGCGCCAGCAGGAGCCAGCGCGCCGCGATAAGAGTGAGAAGCCAGCAAATGCGAGGAGAGGGAAGCATGCTGGTCCCCCAGCAACGAGCAGGTGTCGGCCGGGAAAGGTGTGGAAGGGTTTGGGAACCGTGCGCTAACCGTCAAGTCCCCGCTCCAGCAGCTCTGAGCGCGAGCTAGCGGTTGTACCCGAAGGAGCGCGCTGGGGCAGGCAGATGGACCCAAGGAAGGAGACCCAGCGAACAAGTAAATACATTAAAGGCTGCGCCCGGCTGTGTTCCGTGTGCAGCCTCGAGTGAGGGGCAGAAGCCAGGCAGCCAGGCAGCGTCAGGGAGACCACCTCTAGCCCCGCAGCCCTCCCGACCGCGCAGCCATTTGCCTTTGTTGTAGCCCCGCGCCCGCAAGGTTCGTTGCCGGACCAAGGCTAAGGCCGGAGCCCGCGACCCGGGTCTCTTCCCTGAGGAAAAACGGCTCTCGCGGCACAAGTGAAATGTCCTGCGGGAGCGGCTCCCGAGGTGGACCCACTTGCCGCCCGCACCTACCTACCTGCGGAGCCGACCCGGGACGCGTCGCCTCCCGCCTTTGTTGTGCATGCCCCGGCAGCGCCGAGCCGCCGGCCCGCCGCCGCCCGTCCGTCCGCCCCTTCTGCGCCCGCCGCGCCGCACCGCAGCCAGGCCCCGGCTTAGCCCGTCGCCAAGGCAACGGCGGGCGCGTGCGGAGCGGGTGGAGTAACTGCCGCCGCGCAACGGCCGCGGGACCCACCCGCCGCGCGCTCGGGCGGGGCGGGGGCGCTGGGGGGGAGTCGGGCGCGCGGCTGAGGGGACAGAGTGGGGCGGTGGGCCGCGGGGCATGAGGCGGGCGAAGGGGAGAGGGCGGCAAGTCTGCACCTGGAGGCCCCACAGTGGTTCCTGCGGGCGAGGCCCGTGGCTCCCTGACCCGTCGCGGTCGGGACGGAGCGCAAGAGGCGATGTAAGCAGCCGCTCGCCCCGCTAGTGTGCCTGCCAGCGTCCGAGCTGGGCTCGGCTCAGCCCCCGGCATCTTCCTGCGGTGCTGGGCACCGCTCCTTTTCCATATCCAGTAGCTTTGTTTTAGATAGACCGCGTCAGAAGTCCCTAATACCTGGTCACGGATCGCACGTCCTTTTGTCCTAACGCAAGCATGGCTATGGTGGCTTTTTGCGAGCATCTCACTGTATCAGCCTTCACAGGTTTTCCCCGTGGAGTCGGCACAGCTGCTCAGAGAATAAAGCCAATGCCACAGTAACGTCTCTGTTTTTTCCTGCTCCCAAGGACAGAAATGAGTTGTATCCTGCATTTGCAACCATTTTATTTTAATTTGACACTCATTTTAGGGGTAGGAGTGGCAGCTCAAAAGCTTCTTCCCTTTAGGTCAATAAGGGCTTGGCAAATTTATGTCAGCTTTGATTGTTTCTGGTATTAAGTGCTGCAGTTCACCAGCTCTGCTGGATTGAGCTGGGTTTTGTTACCTGCCCTGTACCCTGTGTGTATGTTCACCTGGTTACCTAGAGGCAGGTTCTGGGTTGGCAGAACATGTTACATTAAGTCTCCTTGATCAGAATTTCTCACTTTAATGGTGAAAGTTCATTGAGTGAAGTTCACTGAGGTTCATCGAGTGATCAAGCATATGTAAAGATACCATTTCTGTTTGAGGATATAAGTGAATAAAGAACTAAATTCTGCAGAGAAATGCTGAATTTGGAGAGAATTAGGCATGGCAACCCTAAGCTCTATGTATCCAGCATCCGATTATACAAATGTTTTTGGCTTCCCGGGTCCTGTAAAAAATCCCATTTCACCTTACCAGGGAGGGATTTCAGTGGCACCTGGGCTCGCACAGCATCCTCCACTGAAGGCTCTTAAAACGAATTACAAATGCAACAGACAAAACCTTCTCAGTAAGCCTCAACTGAGACTGGAAATGACAGAGCAGAAACAGACAGCTCAAGGTCACACAGGACTTCTCCAGCACAGCTGGCACAAATGGCCAGAGCTGTAGTGTCCCAACCATGGTCCTCATCTGCCAGACTTTGCCCTTTTGCCCTAAGAAGGTAGCCAGAGTGAACTGAGCCCTGCCTTCAAGGAGGGCAAGGGAGAGGGAAGCCACCTGTCCTTTAGCTCTCCTTGGCAAATCCGGGCCCAGATATCAATCATTTAGTAAGCAGTCTCATTATTACAGATTTGTTTGCTGTACCCAAGGATGCCTGAAGGTCGACCCACTGCTACTGGGCTATAAAGGAGGATGACAAGAAGAACTTGAAGATCACCTTTGCAGTTCCCCCTGCAAAGAGCTGCCTCCTATTCTGATGCATGATAATCTATAAAGAGCCTCGATTACACTACTTGGAGAAAGCTTTCATTTCTCCTTGTACTTGATGTATGTGATATTCTGCAATGGAGAGCAGATACTTGTACCAGATTCTGCTCCCATGGAAATCAGCACTAAAAGACTTGGAGGTGAGAGATGAAATAGCATCAGGATTATCTCTTGTCCTCAGCCTAGAGCTCCTATTACAGCCAGTCTGAAGGGCCAGGAGATGCCCTTGGACTTAGAAGTGTAGTCTCAAGCGCATGCTTGTGTCTCTGCTGGAGATGAGCATCCTGTTGTTTGTAGAGTCCAGTTACAGCTAATGCTGAAAAAAAAAAAAAAAGGGATCTGCCTGCATAAACGGGAATTTTCCTCAACTGCAGGAGCCAGCAGAGGACACTACTTTGTCTCCTGAAAGGGCTGAGTTATATTTTTTTGTTGTTTCTTTTCACAGAATCACAGGAACATCCACGCTGGAAAAGACCCTTGGGATCCAAGTCCAACTGATAACCCTACTCTACAAGGTTTACCTCTAAACCATATCCTCAAGCACCACATCCAACCAACCTTTAACCACCTCCAGGCTTGGTGACTCAACCACCTCCCTGGGCAGCCATTCCAATGCCTGACCACTCTTTCTGTGATTTTTTTTTCCTAATATCCAGTCTAAACCCACCCAGTCGCAGCTTGAGGCCATTCTCTCTTGTTCTATCACTATTTACCTGTGAGAAGAGACCAGCACCAACCTCTCCACAATGTCATTTCAGGTAGCTATAGACAGTGATGAGGTCTCCCCTCAGCCTTCTCTTTTTCAAATTAAACAGCCCCAGCTCCTTCAGTCATAAGATTTGTTTTCCAGGCCCTGTACTAGCTTTGTTCCCCTCCTCTGCACTCGCTCCAGCACCTCAAGATCTCTCTTGTATTGAGGTGCCCAAAACTGAACACAATACTTGAGGTGTGGCCTCACCAGAGCTGAATACAAGGGGAAAATCACCTCCCTACTCTTTCTTTTGCTGCCGCCTTCTTGCTTTCTGACTCTGGGGCACCTGCAGATGGTGACCAGTTGCTGTCCCTTTTTTTTTTAATCCACAAGCATCAGAGGATTTTGCCTTCTGCATTTTCAGCTGTAGCAATAATGCTACTCTACAGCATTGCTTGAGGGAAGAAACAAAACCACATGACAAATTGGTCCAATTTATCACAGCAACGGAGCAACAGAAACCTGCAATTCAGCTAAATCACCCCCATAGGCCAGCTTAGACAGTGTCAATATTTAATGACCTGAGCACCAATGCCTTTGCAGCTCTTGCTTCACCTCTGCCCCTCCTCATCACAGTATGCCTCCCAGGTCTGCCACCCCACTCATGCAGGAGGACACCTCCATGCCTCCTCTGGGATGAGCAGGGCCTGTCTCCAAGCTCCTGGGGCTGGCCTGCTTGCTATCCAAAGTGGCACAGCCCAGACCTGCTGGGTGCGACCAAGTTCTGTCCCTTTTTATACCTGTCTGGACCACCTGTGCAGCATGTTTATGCCCGACTAACAGCTTCTAGCTTTCTGGGCATGCCTGTGATGTGATGTGTGTAGCAAGCAGATAATCAAGAGCAGGACTGGACTCATTGTCTCAGCCTCTCCTACAGTCATTTTTTGGGTAATCCCATAACCCAGACAGGACTATTCACCTGGTAGCAGGCTGGGGTTGGCTTCTGTTCATCTCTCTGTGTCTGTTCCCGTCATTCAGGTAGGAGTACTTTATCCTAGAAGGAGCTGCAGTGAAATAAATCTCCAGCAGCATGTCCTGTGTGTGGTGCAGGAGGACCTGAAAAGAGGATGAGCCAAGCGATGCAAAATCCCTCCCACCTCTGAGCAAAGACAGCAGCAGAGGAGCTGGGGATCTCTTTTTCTAGGCCCAGGCTCCAAGCTGGCCATGGCAACTGGCATCTGAGAGCATCTCCCGGCTCTGTCCCAGCATGCTGCAGTGGCTCCTTTCTGGCTTGTTCAGTGGCAGGTTGTAGGGCTGTATCTGGCCATAGGCATGCTCCCTTATAGTTCTCTCTTGCCTTCCCAGTCTCTAAAGCAGAGATGAGTAAGGTCTGGTGACAAGCAGTGAGTCAGGGGTGGCATTTTTATTTATCAGGGTGTTGGAGGGGGTATTTGTGCTGCTGGGCTGGTGATACATGACCCCGCAACTTGAATTCATCCAGCATCCACACCTTCCTCTGTTAGCTTAAAACCCCCATTATCCATCAAACTGCATATTCCAAAGGGGAGTTTATTATCCACTGTAATGGCACTGAGTGGCAAAGGCCACTAAAATAAATGGCTTTTGGAAAGATGCTTCTGTAATTCACTTGCTATTTAACACTGGCCACAAGGCTCATCTCTTCACATAAAATAGTTTAAGCAGAGCACCTTTGTGCTAAAGAGGTGGTATAACAGGGCAATTAAGAACAAACAAAACAGCAGAAGCTGCTGTCTAAAATAGTATGGGTCAGTGGCTGCATGGCAGAAGAGACTATGATGTGCAGAGAAGATCTGTGTCTGTGAGGGAACAGATGGCTTGCTCCACTTCACCCAGAGATGCTGGGCCTTTCCCAGTGCCACAGCTTTGCAGCTGCTGGGAGGTAGCCTCCACCCCCTGGGGTGCTTGGTGACTTCAACCCAGCCCCTACACTTCAGCAGTCTTGTTATGGACATGGCCTAAAACTAATAGCAGGGCAATGCAGAGCAATACATAACTCAACAGACACATGCAAGTGCCCTGGCAAATACTTAATGGACTGTTCCACCAGCTAACTCCCCAAGAAAGGAACTGAAAGCCAACTCAAAGTCTTTCAAATCACAGCTCCGTTAGAAAAATTAACGTAGTCCAGAGCTCTTCTTGGCAACTGTCCAGTTATTAATTTCCACATATCAGCTGCACCTGAAAGGGCTTGGGCATATGCCCACTATTTCTATTTATTTGTTTTCCATTCATCTCCTCTAAAATTAAAATTCAAAACCTTAAATAGAGAATGGAAAACAGACACAGTGAACCAGTGTTGCTGCCCACATAGAACTAGCAGAAATCACTGCACTTTTTCCTTCTCTGCAGTGAGGTAAGATATAATTCTGAAGACTGTCTGAGCCTTTCCTCTAAAAATTAGCTCACGTATCTACAGCACAAGCTGCAGCCTTGAGCTGTCCTTGCATTCTGGGAACTTTGGTGAGCGGCAGCCTTTGGTCCTTGACTGTAGGTTTCCATCATATACCAGGTCACAGGGACTGCAGCAGCTGTGTGCTGTGGAGAATGTTCTGGATTAAACAGTATCTGCATGGTTTAAGAAGACAGAGCAGGGAGCCCAGATGGTCACAGAGAGGCTGCAGTCCCACAGAAGGGTCTGGACTGTGCCTGTGTTACAATACACTGCACTGGCTACGGAAAGAACTGCGTGCTTTTCAAGGAAAGCACATATCATTCAAGAATACTGGCATTTTCTAACTCCCCTTACTTTTTCCCTTGTTGCTTTCAAGAGGCTGGGGGAGGTTCCTTGGGCCAGCTTTGCCTGTGCTAACTGGCATCAGTTGTTCTACCCTGCTGTAAACAACCAGCCTGCCCAGTGCTTGTCTGACTTCTTCCTGGTGTCTTAGTTTGTTCTGAGCCCATCTTTACCTCAAAGCACATCACCTGATAAAATGTTTTATTATAAAATCCCAGGCTTTTACAATGGTGTGACTTTACACTTCCCAGTATGAACAAGAACTGAAAAGCCAAAGCTTATAAAATTATTTTAGAGTGATACAAATTACAAAATATCCTCATTTACAACTATAGTATTTAAATCCCATTGGCAACAGCACAATCAGTAGGATCTAACTGTTGATGTACAAGAAGAGATTCTTAATAAGATAAGCAAAATGCACTAAAACCAGGCTTTGCTCATTTTCACTACTTTCAGTGCTTCATTCAAGTGTTTTCCTTCCTTAAAACACAGGCAAATGAATGCATAGCACAAGGTAAGAGTCTGAGTAATAAATTCTTCTGCCTAAGAAGGATTACTAAGAGGATTTCTTTCCACCAATAAACAGAGTTCCTAGTTCTGCATTTAGAGCATCATCAGGAATGACACCATCCTCCATGAACTCATCTCCAAGCTTCTTCCACCATGGCCAGCGAGTGTACTTCAGCGCAGTGTTATGGGATTGTCTTGCCTTGGTAGCTACAGGGATTGATCGACTCATAAAAACATCAAGATCTTTTTCTGTGCTCTCCGCTAAGCCCGGAGCATCTGTAAGAACACAAAGAGTTTTCTGTGTTTTGTTTGTGGTTTTATAAGTATTAAAAAAAAAAAAAAAAAA
>WBNM01008898.1:0-10887 GCA_013399055.1 Ramphastos sulfuratus | reverse complement strand
CACCCTGCTGGGATTCTGTGACCTGCTGTTTATGCCACTGGCTCATGAGGAGGTTTACCCTGGGCATACACACAGGTGGGCTCCTCAGCATTTGGGCAAAGCCTTGGGAAGGGCAGTGAAGAGTTTCATCTCTGTCTTTGGTGGTCACATCAGTTTGGCTCCATGGGGTGTTGTACAAGAACCAGTTGGGAGGAAAAAGAGAGAGTGCAGGCCAAGTTTCAGAGGCATGACACGAAGCTGTTGCTGTTTGTTTGGAAGGTGTGGGAGGACTGCTTTGCAAGTCTTCTGGTTAAGAGACTGCAAGGAACAACATCTACCAAACTCTGAAGGTCTGAAAAGCTTGCTGATAAATAAAGATGCAAACCTACTGCTCTGCTGCTGCCTTGAAAGCTCACAAAATGAGACCTGAATGTCAGATTGTGTTAGTGTGAGTTTGTGTTGGCTTCCTAACAGTCAGTGGGCAGAGCAAATGGTAACTGGGTGTTCCTCTCACCTGCCCTCTAGTTTTAAAACAGTCTTTTGGCTTTCTGCAGCACCCAGAAATCAAAGCAGATCGGTCTTTTGTGCTGTACAGACCTCCACCTGCTACCAGGGACCCTGCTTTGGTGGAAGAGTTCCTGGAACGAGCAAAATTCATTGCAGATGACCTCAACTGGCTTCTGGCTTTGCCTCATGAGAAGTTTTGGTGCCAGGTAATGATTGGTTTGTGGACATGGATGAAAAAAGCAGAAACAGTGGAGCCACCAACTTGAAATCCTTTCCATGAAGACTCAGATGTGCTCATGATGACACAGATGTGTTTATGACTCATCAGGTCATTTGTCAGGCATTTGGATTTTGATTACTGCACCTTGGAGTGCAAAGTCAAATTTCCCTATGGATTTTCCAGAGTTTGCTTGTATCATAGAGTCCTGGAATCATCAGGCTTGGAAAAGACCTTCAAGGTGGTGGAGTCCTACCATGGCCACTGAACTCTATCCTGGAGCACCACAGCTGCAGCCTCTTGAACACCTCCAGGGTTGGTGACTGCACCACCTCCCTGGGCAGCCTCTGCCAACCTCTCACCACTCTCTCAGGAAAGAAATGTTTCCTGATGTCCAACCTAACCCTCCCCTGGCACAACTCCNTCCCAAGCCTGAAGTATTGTTTGGGGTTGTCGTGACCCAAGTGCAGGACTCAGCCCTTGGTCTTGTTGAGCCTCATCCTGCTGAACCAACCTGGCCAGATCCCTTTGCAGAGCCTTCCTACCCTCCAGCAGATCAACCCTGCCACCCAGTTTAGTGTCACCTGCACACCTGCTGAGGGTGCATCGATGCCCTCATCCAAATCATTGATATTTGAAGCCTGAGAATCCTTTTAGCACTCTTGGAAGTTTTGAATGACTACATTTGAATGTGCCTGGGCTGCCCACGAGTGCAGCTGGGCAGCTGTGACATTCCTTCTTCTCTCTCTTCTCTTCTCTTCTCTTCTCTTCTCTTCTCTTCTCTTCTCTTCTCTTCTCTTCTCTTCTCTTCTCTTCTCTTCTCTTCTCTTCTCTTCTCTTCTCTTCTCTTCTCTTCTCTTCTCTTCTCTTCTCTTCTCTTCTCTTCTCTTCTCTTCTCTTCTCTTCTCTTCTCTTCTCTTCTCTTCTCTTCTCTTCTCTTCTCTTCTCTTCTCTTCTCTTCTCTTCTCTTCTCTTCTCTTCTCTTCTCTTCTCTTCTCTTCTCTTCTCTTCTCTTCTCTCACAAGGTCATATTTGATGAGACACTTCAGAAGTGTCTGGACTCCTACCTGTGCCATGCCCCACGCAAGTTCGATGCCTCGCTGGATTGCCAACCAGAGGTGAATGACCTGCAGAAATGCCTTCACCAGAGTGTCTTCCTGACCTTCCTCAGAATGTCCACCCACAAGGAGTCCAAGGTAAACATTTCCCTGCCTTGCCAGGTGCTCCAGGCTGTGTGTCTTGGGCATCAAGACAACTGAGGAGATCAATCGCGTTTCTTGCCGGCGTGCCTGGCTGCGTTCCTCTCCCTGGGCATGTTTATCAGCCTGTCCCTCTGTGTGCAGAGGATAACCACTCAGAGCTGAAATATCTGGGCTATGCAGTGATTTTGTAGGAAGGAGATCCAGGCAGCCAGCTGAATAATGCCAGGTTAGGCACATGTGGTGGTGTGATAGTGGCTGGGGGAGAGGACAGAGCCAGTTGGGCCTTTGTACAGCTGTGCGGACAGAGGAAGGCTGCAGAGGGAATTTTCATGAGGGTGTCTGAGACAGGCCAAGGGGGAATGGTTTGAAGCTGAGGGAGGGGGGGGTTAGACTGCAGCTGAGGAAGGAGTTCTTCAGTAGGAGGGTGGTGAGACTCTGGAAGGGGTTACCCAGGGAGGCTGTGGCTGCCACCTCCCTGGAGGTGTTCAAGGCCAGGCTGGATGAGACCTTGAGCACCCAAGTCTGGTTGAGAGGTGTCCCTGGGCACAGCAGGGAGCTTGGAGGAGATGAGCTCTGAGGTCCCTTCCAACCTATTCTGTTGCAGGATTCTTCAGGCTGCCAGCAGCTGGGCATTCACTCCCTCAGTGCCTCTTGCTGTGTGCCATGCAGTGATCTGTGCTAATACTTGGCTCTCCTTGAACTTTCCCCAGGTTTTGGGCACACAACGAACTGGCTCTCAATTACTGTTTTCTTGGCACCCTAATTGAAAGCCAAGCCCTAATTGTGGGAGTGCAGCTCCCATCAGGAGCCCTGGAATTTGGGCAGGATGAGGGAGGCACCTTGTGTGTTGGCAGTTGCTGCCTTGATACTCTCATTGGTCCCTGAGGTGTTATTTGGTGGTGAATTGATTCTCTTTGTTGTCACAATGCTGTCATTCAGGACTTTTGGAGTGGGAGTTGGAGGAATGGGACAGGAACAGGTAGAAGGAATGCTGGAGCCTGCAGCTGGCACCACTTCAGCAGGAGTACTCAGACACCTCTATGGTGTCTTTCATTCCAGGATCTGATTAAATCTTACCACTCCAGTGAGGCAGACAACCCATTTTATAGTTGAGTAATTTGAAGAGAATGAATAGGCTGTTGTCATGCAGGCAGGCAGCAGGAGTTCTGGAAACTGAAACTGGCCAGCCTAAAGCTCTGGGCCTCTGCTTCAGCAGGGCAATGTGTGCTGCCTTTCACTGGGACTCAAAACATTTGCTGTCCTGAACAAATCTGCCTTCTGAAAATCCCAAATCACCTTCTAGCTTCTTTGTTTCTCAAAGGTGATGGAATCTTTGTCACAGAATCACAGAATGGGAAGGTTGGAAGGGACCTCAAGGATCAGCCAGTTCCAACCCCCTGCCATAGGCAGGGACACCTCCCACTAGTACAGGTCACTCAAGGTCTCATCCAGCCTGGTCCTGAACACCTCCAGGGAGGTTGTGGAGCACAGAAGACATCCAGGAAGGTTGTGGAGCACAGAATCACCCAATGTGATCAAGATCATGTTGGGGAATTCTGTGCTCCACAACCTCCCTGGGCAACCTGTGCCAGTGTCTCACCACCCTCACTGCAAACAACTTCCTCCTAACATCCAGTTTCAATCTCCCCTCTGCCACTTCAAACCCATTCCTCCTCCTCCTGTCACTACAAGCCCTTGTCAATAGTCCCTCCCCAGCCTTCCTGTAGCCCCCTTCAGATCCTGGAAGGCCACTCCAAGGTCTCCTGGAAGCCTTCTCTTCTCCAGGCTGCAGAGTCCTAACTCTCTCAGCCTGTCCTCAGAGCAGAGCTGCTGCAGCCCTCTCAGCATCTTGGTGGCCTCCTCTGGACTGGCTCCAACAGTTCCATGTCATCCAGAACTTGAGAAGGGATTCCTTCAGTCTTGTGTTTTGGGGGGTTCTAGCAGGCAGGGCATAGAGTTGCAGCTCATAGAGCCACAGACTGGGTTGGGTTGGAAGGGACCTGTAAAGCAGTCCAGTCCAACCAGTCCAAGCCCCTGCAGCCAGCAGGGACAGCCCCAACTAGAGCAGGTTGCTCAGAGCCTCAAACAACCTCACTTACAATGGTGCCAGGCATGGGGCAGCTCCCAGCTCTCTGGGCAGCCTGGGCCAGGCTCTCAGCACCCTCAGTGTCAAACATTTCTCCCTTTTCTCCACTCTCAATCTCCCTCTTTCAGTTTCAAACCATCTCCCCTTGTCCTGGCACAACAGACTCTGCTCAAAATCTGTCCCCAGTTTTCAGTACTAAAAGGCCACCAGAAGGTCTCCCTGGAGCCTTCTCTTCTGCAGGCTGAACACCCCCAGCCTGGCCACACAGCATTGGGCTTCCAACCCTCAATCCCTGGGATCTCTGCCTCCTCCTCACTGCTGCAGTCCTCTCCAGTGCCTTGATTCTGCTCTGCCAGGGTCTCAGTGCCCTCAGGCTGGGATTTCAGGGGTGTTTTCTCAATGTCAGAGCCACTTAAGCTGTTCCTGTGCCTGGCTGCTCATTCCTGTCCCAGAGCTGAGGCACTCCTGTGTCAGCTCAGCTGGCCATGTCTTGAGCCAGGCTAGGAGCAGAATGAGCTGCAGGGAGCTCTCTGTTTGCCCTCCTAGGTGGGTTGGTGCCCTTCATGGTGCAGCCTGACCCTGTGAGTGAGGCTGGTGGGGTGGATGCTGTGAGCTGCAGAGCTGGTGACAGTGACAGGGAGCTGGGAATGTGGGGCTGTGGGGCTCTGCAGGACAAATGTGAGCAGAGTTACTGCCTTCTGTGAAACAAAATGCTCACCACACCTTTGGGAGCTGTTGTCATAGAATCACAGAGCCCATTGGGTTGGAAGGGGACCCTCAAAAGTCATCTTGGCCACCCCCTCTGCAGTCAGCAGGGACCTTTGCTCTTTTCCACCCAAAACAATTCTGTGGTCTCCAACTAGATCAGGTTGCTCCAGAGCCACATCAGGCCTGACCTTGAATGTCTCCAGGGATGAGGCTTCCACCACATCTCAGGGCAACCTGTTTCAGTGTCTCACCACCCTCACTATCAAGAACTTCTTCTTAATCTCCAATCTAAAGCTGCCCTCCACAAGCTAATTAGAGTTGTAATTAGTGTTGTTATCATGCTGGAGTTCTCACAGGGGAAGATCTGGGACAACCTTTAAATCCCTCTGTTTTTCTTTGCAGGATCACTTCATCACTCCCTCTGTCTTTGGAGAAATCATTTACAATAACTTCCTGTTTGACATCCCCAAGATCCTGGATCTCTGTGTGCTCTTTGGGAAGGGAAATGGTCTCCTGCTCCAGAAGATGATTGGTTAGTGAAAGCCAAGGAACAACTTGCTGCCTTTGGCCTTTTGTTTGCTTGTACAACTGAGGTTTTACACCACTGCTGCTGCCCTGAGAATGAATTGCTCAGTAGCAACTAGAATCTGTAATTTCTAACTCAATAGCTAGGTCAGGTTACTTTTCCTTGCCCCCCTCACCCCAAAGCCTTTTTCCTTGGTCCTCTTTTCACTTGACCCCTTCATTTTTTTTTGTCAGCTTAGCTGTCCTGAGCTGGGCTTGTGGTATTAGGCATGAGCCAAGGCACAGTAACACCTCAGCAGCTGTTTCCCATGCCAGCTGAATGTATCTCCTCAGCCACTGTATGAGGACCATGAGGGCTCTGGAAAGTGTCCTGATGGAGATGGGAAGAGGCAAACAACTCCATTCCTGGGCAGGGAGGAGGTTTAGGACATGGAGCACAGTCCAGCTGCTCATTGGAGTGCTGCTGTTCCAGAGCTGGGAGCCAAGTGAAAGGTGCCAGGTGAGGTAGTCACTGGTCTGGGAAGAGGGAGAAGTTGACATTTCAATGCAGACATTGATTTATACAGTGCCTGCAAACCACAGAGCTGCTCAGAGCACTGCTCAGACTGTGCTTGTCCCTCCACTTCCCTCTATCTGGACAGTCTCAGGCCAAGTGCATAGTAAGGAGCATCTCAGCCTTGGCTGCTGGAACCTCTGTAATGAAACAGGGCACTGGGTTCAGTGTCTGCATTTATCCTGTGTGCTCCTCACCAGGGAACCACCTGAGCACAGATGGAAGAGGGATGTGGATGTGCTGGAGCATGTCCAGAGCAGGGCCATGAGGATGCTCAGAGGGCTGGAGCTGCTCTGCTGTGAGGACAGACTGAAAGAGTTGGGGCTGTGCAGGCTGGAGAGGAGAAGGCTCCCAGGTGACCTTATTGTGGCCTTCCAGGATCTGAAAGGGGCTACAAGAAAGCTGGGGAGGGACTTTTTAGGCTGTCAGGTAGTGACAGGACTGGGGGGAGTGGAGCAAAGCTGGAGGTGGGGAGAGTCTGACTGGAGGTGAGGAGGAAGTTCTTGAGCATGAGGGTGGTGAGAGCCTGGCAGGGGTTGCCCAGGGAGGTGGTGGAAGCCTCATCCCTGGAGGTGTTTAAGGCCAGGCTGGATGAGGCTGTGGGCAGCCTGAGTGTGAGGTGTCCCTGGGCATGGCAGGGGGGTGGGACTGGATGGTCCTTGTGGTCCCTTCCAGCCCTGCCTGATTCTATGATCTAAGTGGGATGAAGTGAGCTGCTCTTCCTAAAGCCTAACCCACTTTGTGGCTCATGCAGTGAACCTTTCTCCTGTCTCTGGTAGTTATTTTTGTCTCCTTGTCAGGCTGACTGACATGAGAAGTGTTTGAGGCCCTGTGCTTCAGCCCAGTTTCCACACCACAAAAGCTTAGATAAACCTTTGCAGGTTTTTTTTTTTAATCCCTTTATCCTTTCTTCAGGAACTTCCTCTCCCAATTCATCTGTCAAGCCTCAGAGGTGGAAAGAAGGCATGACAAGACAGATCTTTCAGATGTGAAGTTTAGATTATCTAGGGTCTTAAAATATTCTGAAGATGAGCTGAGTGTGTGGGAGCTCATTTGAATGGTGCAGATGCTCTGGAGGATAGCACAGGAATGCTGCACACCACCAGACAGTGATTTGCTCACCTGATTATTTGCATTATGTTGTGAGAGTGATGGCCTCAGCACCTCTGGTGTCTGATTCACTGATAAACTTTGGGGTCACAGAGTCACAGGTTGCACTGAGCTGGAAGGGACCCTCCAAGGGCATCTTGTCCAACCCCCTCTGCCCTCAGCAGGGACACCTCCAGCTAGAGCAGGTTGCTCAGGGCCACAGCAAGGCTGAGCTTGAATGTCTGCAGGGACACAGCCCTGGGCAGCCTGTGCCAGTGTCTCACCACCCTCACTGTGCAGAACTTTCTCCTGATGTCCAACCTGAATCTCTCCTGCTCCAGTTCCAAACCCTTGCCCCCTGTCCTACCCCCACAGGCCCTTCTGTGCAGTCCCTCCCCAGCCTACCTGGAGGTCCCCTTCAGGTATTGAAATGCAGCTCTAGGGTCTCCCTGGAGTCTCAATCTGCTCTCCTCAAGCTTCAATCCATTCTCCTTCATCCTGTCACTCCCAGCCCTTGTGAAAAGTCTTTCCTCAGCTCTCCTGTAGCCCTCTTCAGGTACTGGCAGGCTGCTCTAAGGTCCCTCTGGAGCCTTCTCCAGGCTGAGCATCCCCAACTCTCCCAGCCTGTCCTGACAGGAGAGGTGCCCTCCTCTGAACCCACTCCAGCAGGCTCATGTCTCTCTTGTGCTGGGGACCTCAGAGCTGTTCCCTGTGGGTGTAAATTCATTAGAAACCTGTCTCATAACTCTTAGCCATGCTCTGTCCTCGCTGGAGAACTCTTCATTTTCATCACCTGAGCAGTAACTCCCAGGAAAACAGGCAGCCTCTGTGCTTCCTTGGTGAGGATTTATGGTGTGCCAGTACTCAGTGGGGTATTTTGTAGAGATAATGAAGTCCAAGTAATATAATAGCAGGTATTACTAAAGCCTCATTACCTTTAAGAAATATCCTGCAGAACCTTTTCCTGCCTGTGCTGAACTGTTACCAGTAATTAAAAGTCAGCTCCAGTTGTCACATAAAGGGATGTTTAGTGATAGTATTTGCATTATTCATTGATTCAGCCTCTGGGGCATGAATCATCCAACTTTGCTCTGCTCTGCTGAGCATCTTCTCATTACCACTTCTCTGGTTGCACTGATGAGCTGATGGGCTGCCTTTGGAGGGCTGGGCCCTCTGCCCGTGTCCTGAGTGGTTAGCAGCTCTATCTGGAGGGTTAGGGGTGGCACTGATAGCACAAACACTGCTTCTGGTGCAGGTTCACTTGCTGGTGTGAGTGAAATGGTCTCCTTCTCTTCCCAGGAAATATCTTCACTCAGCAGCCAAGTTACTTCAGTGACCTCGATGAAACTCTGCCCACTGTCCTCCAGGTACTGCTTCCTGCTGGGCAGGGCTCAGATTCCACCTCAGAGTGTGGCATGGCTCAGAGGCATGGCCATGGGCAAGCAGAGGGTGTCTGCTGTTGCTTGCTTTGTCTGGTTTATGCTCCTGTGGGTCAGGCAGGCTTTGAGCCTTTATCTGGAGCTATTGCTGCCTGTTTCCTGTTAGCTTCCTTTGGCTTCTGGGAGTTTTCCTTAGGCAGTTCAGAAACTTCTTTGCATCCCTCCCACCTCAAGCAAGGGAAACACTGAAACTGAACAAAAGGGAGACCCTGAAAGGTAGCTGAGGCTTGCCAGAGCAGAAGGGGTTTGTGTGAACCCTGTGGGTTCTCAGGAGTAAAGAAGGACCTACAGGAGAGCCCTCTGCAGTCCCTGTCTCAGCACCACAGCCTCATGCAGCTGCTCCAAAGTGCCTTGCCAGCTGCCTGGAGGTTGAGAAGTGCAGCATGGCCCTTCCTGCCAGGCTCTGTTGCAGCTTTCATCCTGCACAGCTCCTTGCTGTGTGGAAATAGTCCCATTGCATCTGCCAACACAGCAGTGTTCCTGACAGCAGGAAGCATGTCCTGCTGCTTTCTCCTGCCTTAGCCCTGTTCTCTTCTCTTGCTGCAGGTGTTCAACAACATTCTGCACAAGTGTGGCTTGCAGTGTGAGGGAGCCTCTGCTGAGCCCCAGAAACTGGAAGAAAAAGTGACTGTGACTCCAGGGAACATGCCCCTGCAGGTAGGGCTGCTGCTCCTGGCACCTCACTGCTTGGAGGCCTGCAGCCTCAACAGTCTGTGGAGCAGTGAGTCCACAGAGGGTCATTCTGTTCCCAAATGCTGGTGGAATGGTTCCATGTCATTGTTTCACTCTTTGCCATATGACTTGAGGATGCTAAAGTGCAGCTGAGAGGTGTCCCTGCCCATGGCAGGCAGGTTGGAGTGAAGGATCTCTAACCCTTCCAGCCTGGGCCATTCAGTGGTGATTCTGTGACTGGTAGCAGATTCTTTGTGCAGTCAGGCAAGAGCCATGTCCCCTTTGGTGAGTTATTCTGTGTTCCTTGAGCATCTTGGCTGCTTTTTGCCCCCCAGTAATTGCCCTTCCTCCCCCAGGAGCTGAAGGACATTGTGCTGTACCTGTGTGACACCTGCACGACGCTTTGGGCTTTCCTTGATGTCTTCCCCTTGGCCTGCCAGACCTTCCAAAAACATGACTTCTGCTACAGGTACCTCTTGCTCTGCGTTGGTGAAGTGCTGCTGTGTCCTGCCCCAGCACTAAGAGCAGACAGAATTCATGCAGCTAGAGACTGCTGGGCTCAGACTGACAGGAAGAGAGAGCAATGATATAGCGAGGTGCAGAGCTTGCCAGTTGTGTCATCACCTTCATTGTTACCTGTGAGTGATCCCAGAGCCAGGCAACCACTGTGGTTTCCAGCTCAGCTAAAGACCCCTGCCTGTGCTCTGGAAAGGGTGCAGGAGGATGAGGAGAAAAGAGTTATGAGAAGAAAGAGCTTCACAGAATCATTTGGGTTGGAAAAGACCTCTAAGACCATTGAGTCCAACATTAACCCAGCACCACACCCACATGGCTTTGAAATCCCTCCAGGGATGGGGACTCCCACCAGGCTGTCCTGGGCAGGCTGTTCCAGGCCTTGACAACCCTTTTGGGGAAGAAATTGTTCCTCATGTCCAACCTAAACCTCCAATGCTGCAACTTGAGGCTGTTTCCTCTCATCCTACCACCCATGGGAGAAGGGACCAAGTCCCACCCAGCCCCAACCTCCCCTTAGGAAGCTGTGTAGAGTGAGAAAGTCTCCCTTTGGTCTCCCCCTCTCCAGGCCAAACAACCTCAGTTCCCTCAGCAGCTCCCCACAAGAGCACACTCTGGACCCCCTACCATCCCTGCTGCCCCTCTTCAGTCCTGCTCCAGCCCCTCAATGCCCTTCTTGTAGTGAGGGGTTTATCAGTATTAGTGTTTATCAGTAGCCAAAGGGTGGGGCCAGGCTTCCTGCTGTGTGCTCTAAGGTCCTTCTGGAGCCTTCTCTTCTCCAGGCTGTTGCAGGGAACAAAACTCAAAATGGGAGCTGACTGAAATGAAAGGATTGGTCCTGTGGCAAATGATTTCTGACACCTGAGCTGACAGTTCCTGGGTTTATTGTCTTTTGGGGTTGTTTGTTCTGCTTTTTTACAGGTTAGCTTCATTTTATGATGTGGCAATTCCTGAGCTGGAAGCTGCAATTAAGAAGAGGCACTGTGAGGATAAGAGGTGAAAGTGCCTGCAAAGTCTTGGTCTTGTCCCCTCAGCAAGGCTGTCCCAGGGATTGGTTACAAATCCACTTCTTGCTGCTTTGCCTATCTCTGTGGAGTCTTTCTACCTTTTATTGTCTGCTTCAGAGTGCTCTGAAGAGATGGCTTTGCTCACTCCAAGTGTCCCTGGGTGGTGGGGTGACTGCTGCTGTCTGTCTCTGCTGCCTCAGAAGAGGCTTGATGGGAGATGCATCAAACTGTAGCAAAGCATGAGAGCATGGACACTGCCTCTGGGCACAGACTGGGCCCATGTGGAGGCTGTGCTGGTGCAGCTGAGGTCTCACCTGCCTGACACTTGGGCACTGAGACCAACCTTCAGAGCCTGAATTTTTCATACAATCATAGAATAGCTTTGGTTGG
>WBNM01008897.1:100454-210892 GCA_013399055.1 Ramphastos sulfuratus | reverse complement strand
TTTTTTTTTTTTTTTTTCTGCCAACACTGAATAGCTCAACTATCTCTTAAAGTTGGAAAAATGGGGACACACTGATTGCTTGACAAACTGAAAGCTGAAAACTGGCAGAAGATGCCTTTCAGGTTGCGAACAATTCTTTGAAGTAATCAAACACTAAATAAGACAGACTATCAGAAACCAGGAAGAATCATCAAGAGTGTTTTACAAAAACACTATCAAACAAAACATCTTAACTGTCACAGGGCTACATCACTCAAACTGTGAAGCTTGTAAAGGCCTTATCACTACCAAAATGCAAATATGTTCCTAATGATTGAAAATTGAGACTACATGTGAGCACTTCTGAGTAACTATAACTCTATGAAATCAGCTTTTTTGGGCAAGTACTGCCCAATCTGAGATTTTTTTCAGGACAGGTTGCTATTGCTGCTATTATGAGATCTAGAAGCTCTGCCAGCTTGTCTGCTCAGCATCGGTAAGGAACAAACTGCTAGTATATAAAGCAGTAGAATTAGCTTTCTGAAGTATTTCCACACTAGAAAGCTAAATATCTGTCAATGATATTAAGCTGGCTCTAGTGTAAGTTGTTTTCTTCTGTCCCATCTTACATTTCTGTTCATTTCAAAATCAGCACAGATTACCACTGGACTGTCGCTGAACATCACTTGAGCATGGCACAGCATAAAAGCTCGCTCTCCTTCTGCCTGTCTCTATGTGCCAGTTCCTGCTGATAAACAATGTTCCCTTGCAAAACCATTGAAGAAAATGCCAATGATTAAAAGCACTGTACCACTTCTTGCTTGATCATTTCTTAATTCACTGTCTTCTAGCCCAGTGACAGGGCAGCAATGCAGAGACACATACAGCATCTTATGTAGATTCACTTCTAAAATAATCCTGATGGCAATACTGTTGTGACCTTAATTACACAGAGATATTTGTAGTCTTGTTTCTCCTATACTTATTAGTATATTGTATTTTCATTGAGTGTATATAGTAGCATGTATATAGTAGTATGTATATAGTCCTTCAACAATATGATTATGTTAGCTTTTCTTGACCATGAAACAAATTCAAGAGCACAGATGTTTGCCAATAATGCCTTTTCTCAACAGAAGCACGTTCTCTAAAAATCTTTCATTATTCAACTGATAAATTCACATGATATCTTCATTACAAACCGCTAAAGGAAGTTCAAGTCCTCAGTCCCATGACCCTGCTGTCACCTGAAGTAAACCAAGAGAAATCTTTTCCTCCACAGCAACACAGCCTTGCATAATCCCAGGCTAGTCTGTACAGACAGACTTAAAGGTATCAAACTCTCTTTAGGTAGCTGAAGAATTGCACGGGAATTGTGAGCACAGCTAGAATACTCTACAACCAAGTTGAACATATCCATAGGAAAAGAACTCTGTATACAGAAGTAAATCCTCTGAACTACTTTTCAGCCTTAGTCACACTAAGTAATTTTAAAAATTCAGTTGCAAAACCCTCAAAATAAATAAGAATATTCCAAAGTTTTAAAATAACATGGATGACAAAAAAGAAGTAATATCACTCAACTTACTTATCTTGAGATGAATATCCAAGAAGTCTTTCCATATTTGTATCTAAACAACACAACCCCCCCAGTTCAAGGCTTTCATCCTTTCATCTGCCAGCAGCACTTGAAAGAGAACCTCACAGAGGAGGAACACTATTTTTGCCACCTACTCTCCTCTCCAGGGCAACATTGTTTTAGGATAGGCATGTCTGGGCAACTATGCAGCTCTTTGAGGGTAGTAACAAATAGCTTTATGGAGTTATCTTAATTTGTCCAAGAAGCATATATATGACAGATGTGATAACTACCTCAAAAGAGGTCTTAGCCTATTGGTAAAAAGTTTATATGCTTTTTAGAAAAATAATAAATTGGAAGTTACAGGGAAAAAATAATTTGGAGAGATCATTTAAGTTTTAAGGATAAAACAGCAGTACTAGAATTTATTCCCTACATTCATGACAGATGTTGTAGCAAAACCCCTTACTCTTTCCTACTTAAATTTCGACAGATCAAATGCATTTACAAGCATGTCCGAGTTCTGAAGCTGAAATCCAATGACTGACTTTGATTTGGGTTCTGATGCCTTTCATTCTGAAACTGCCAGATACTGCTGCTGCATACCAATTAAAAAAGTGCTTGTACTTCATCTTGCAGTAACTTCTAGGTCATGTAGGCTACAGTGTAAGTGACTACTGTATGAAAGCAAGTATTGTTCCTACATTTACTGAAAAATTGTGTATGCTTTAAGTCACCTTAAAGGATTGAGATGAACAAGATCTTTGTATGTTTGCCCTTAGTATCACATTCTACCTGACTTTATAGCTTTTATGGAGTATTTAAAGTTATTTTTGATCATTATATCCCCACGAAGTGATGCTTCTGTTCAGAAAGGTTTTTTTGTAAAATAGCAGCTATCACCCTACCTTTTTCTCCTAAAGCTGTTCTCTTCCAGTTATATCTAATGATTTCTGTTTGCTTCTGTATCTAATTGGAGCATAAATAAACCAAGAATATATTTAATACGACTAAGTATCATCCAAATAATGAAAACTAAATAACACTTTCTAGTCACAATGCATAGCTTCTTATACACTATTCTAAAGATCATCACCCTCAAAAGATACTTGACAGCCCATGCTTCTGAAAGTCAGTGTTATTTCCAGAGAATTCATGAAAGTGCAGAATGATTCAGTTGACCCTGACTGATGGTTCCTACAGGCTCCGAGTTTCTTAATAAAACAAGTGAATCCTTTATTTTCTCAATTATAATTCAAAAAAAGGCTTAAAGTAGAATAAAACATGGAAATAATGCGACAAGAATATTGCCAAAGGCATTCTAATACATTGCTTCTGTGGATATCCTCTGTCTGAGATATTCTTTGTGCAGAAGTACTTTTGCATTCCATAGGTCAAAAACTACTATGCTATGCCTCTTTTAACCTCCAGAAAAGATGCTTTGAAAAGCATTTACTACAGGATAAAGAGCATTATGGCATTTTGTTTCTATCGGGCAACAGTGTGCATTTCCAACATTACTTACTCAAATACAACTGGAAAAATAAGATGCAGGTTAACAGCAATGAAGCTAGTAAAAAGTCACTGAGTCTTCATCATATATAGTCTGGTACTGGTTAATGTTCAGCCCCTTCCAACAATAATAAGTTCTCCAAGCTGGTCCTTATTCAGTTAATTGTGGAGCGTTGGATTTTAGTGAAAGGGAATCAGAAATGAATTTGTGGCCTCCCAGTTCCCAATAAATTGAGTTATCTAGTGCAGCCTTGATTTAAAATTGTCCTAACCAAACAGTTAGGTTTTGGCTTTGGTTTTTATGTGTTATCAAACGAATGTTTACAACAAATGGAAAGAAGCTCTATTCTGATGTGTTCTCATGGCAAGTACTAGGTCAAAAGGATTGATGTGAAATCACCTACCAGAATTTATTCAGACTGTGCAACACTTTCTGCATCTTCAAAACTTTATTTACTGTTAAGGACTTAAGTTGAAATCATTCTGTTTCCAAAGCGTAAGGAAACCATGACTTACAGATAACATACCTACACGACCATTTATTACTAGTCACCTTTTCTCTCTTCTCACCTTCGAGAACACAGCCACATGACTAGTAGACAAATACACTTTAAATTCAAAACCTCTCTGGCCCAAAACTGCTACAACAAGGCCAATGAATAAACAAAAGAACAGTTTCCAATTATTTTGGAGGGCTTCTTTGACATGGTAATTTATAAGCTCCATTACAGTCAGGCTTCCATTTTGCTTCCTTAGCATTTGATTCAGAATGCAGGCAACTAGATTTCTCATAACAAACTATTTACTAACTGGATTTTGGTTGTTTTTAATTGCATTAACAACCATTTATTTTTGGTATGGGTATTTCTACTATATGTCATATTTTGCATATTAGTTGCTTTATATTTGTTATTTTCAATATAACATCCAGGTTATATGATGTGAAATCCTTTTTTACAGAACAGCTTCATCTCTCATACCTGGTTTTCTGTCTGTTAAAAGCTGTTCAATAACGTGAGGCAAAGTTAATATTTGAGACCTGAGTTTGGTTTTCCTGAGTGATGAGGTATTGGTATTGTAGTAGAAAACATTGAAGAAGAGGGACACCCATCTCCCCAAAACACTAGGATAACTTGATTTTTTCTTGACTTGTGATTGAAATTACTTATCCTAAATATTAGTCTGGAAAAACATTAATATATTAGGGTCATCTAATGAGCTTGTCCAGCATATACAAAGATTCTGAGACTTTTTCCCATGTGTACTCTGTACATATAAACATGTGTTCCGACGAATACATATATCTTTGTTAATGTTAGTCAACATCTGGAGATCTTTAGCACCCAAAGTCTCCACCAGCTATAAAAGTACCAATAATAAGATACTCTGAACTGAGTATCACATGTATTATTGCAGTAAATACTGAGTGAACATATTGATCATCCCACTTGGATCATTATTTGTTTGATAGGATGCCATACAGGCACAGTGACACTTCATCTCTAGAAAACAGCAACCTAAGATAAAGAATAAAAGGCAGAGGGAATTAGCCTTTTTTTGGTGAGGAAAACAAAGGACATTTGTTAATTTTTTATTTTTTTTTTTACCATTAGAAAAGAAGAAATTCTAAACACTGTACCAATGGATCATCAGTAATTGGAAGAATCTGTTTAGTCATGAATTCAATGGATAAAAATGAGTGAGATGGAGCGAAGGGATTTTATTCTTCAGATGTGAGAGGCAGCTTAATGCTATCGAAATAAGAAGGCAGACTGATAGGAAAGCAGGTGAGACCTGTGAGAAGGATAAGGCGAGGCACTGTAACAGGTTGCCCAGGGAGGTTGTGGCTGCTACCTCCCTGGAGGTGTTCAAGACCAGGTTGGATGAGGCCTTGAGTAACCTGTACTAGTGGGAGGTGTCCCTGCCTATGGCAGGGGGTTGGAACTAGATGATCTTTGAGGTCTCCTTCCAACCTTACCATTCTATGATTCTATAACCGAGTTGTGCATCTACCAGGAAGACAAGTAAGTTCTCCGCAGAGAGGAGAAATACTGAAATCCAGACTCTATTTCTTTATTTTCCTGTAAGTGTTACAAGAAAAGAATCACTAAACTTAGGCAAATCTTAACTATATTTGACTGGAGGACCACTGCAATAGAGGAACCATAAAGAAATGCTGTGGCTTCTGTAAGAAGACTGATAAGTCGTCTGCTACAAAGCAGTAGGTAAGATGAGTTTCGATGAGCTATTTTATCATTGAAAACATCAGGAAAAAAACTGATTCACATAAGGTAAGGAGCTAAAACTTTAGGGGCTTTGACCGGCCTACAGCAGCTCCTATTAAGGAGGTTTCAATAATTTTCCTAAGTACAACTCAGAGAGTAGGTCACTCAGCATTAATTTTAACCTGCCAAACACCTGCTGGGACTCTAACACTGCAGAGCAGAGGCAGTCTAGAAGCTTCCTAGAGTGTGTGGAGGACAATTTCTTATTTCAGCTGTTACATGAGCCTACCAGGAGTGCAGCCCTGTGTGACCTGCTGTTCACAAATAGAGAAGGGCTGGTGGGAGATGTGGTGGTAGTAGGCTGCCTGGGGTCCAGTAACCATGAAATTATAGAGTTTTCAATATACAGTGAAACCAGGAGGGGCATCAGCAAAATTTCCACACTGGACTTCTGAAGGGCAGACTTGGGCTTATTTAAGGAACTAACTTGGAAAATTCCTTGGGAAACAGCCCTTAAAACAAAGAGGGCCAGGAAGGCTGGACCTACTTCAAGAAAGAACTCTTCAAGGCGCAGGAAGAGGCTGTCCCGATGTGCCAGAAGATGAGCCGATGAGGGAGACAGCCAGACTGGGTGGGCAGGAGCTTCTAAAGGAATTAGGGAAAAAAAGGAGGGTGTATCGCCTTTGGAAAAAAGGGGAGGTATCCCAGGAAGAGTTTAAAGATGTTGCTAGGTCTTGTAGGAAAAAAATTAGAGAGGCAAAAACCCATTTAGAACTTAGACTGGCCACTGCTGTTAAGGAGAATAAAAAATGTTTCTATAAATATATCAATGGCAAAAGAAGGGGCAAGGGCAACCTTCACTCCTTATTAGATGCAGAGGGGAACATAGTAACAAAAGATGAGGAAAAGGCAGAGGTGCTTAACACCTTCTTTGCCTCAATCCTAAATAGTGGGACAGGTTGTCTCCAGGAACAACTGGTTGCCTGAACTGACGGATGGAGCCAGGGACTGGTATAGTCCCCCTGTAATCCAGGAGGAAGCAGTAAGGGACCTGCTGAACCACTTGGATCCTCACAAGTCCATGGGACCAGATGAGATCCATCCTAGGGTGCTGAGACAGCTGGCAGATGAGCTGGCCAAGCTGCTCTCCATCATTTATCAACAGTCCTGGCTCACTGGAGAGGTCCCTGAAGACTGGAAGCTGAATGGTGCCACATCCAGTTGGCAGCCAGTCACTAGTGGTGTCCCCCAGGGATCAGTGCTGGGCCTGGTCCTGTTCAATATCTTTACCAGGGGATTGAGTCCATCATCAGTAAGCTAGATGTGTGGGCAGAGGTCAATGGGATGAGATTTAACAAGGCCAAGTGCAGGGTTCTACACTTTGGCCACAACAACCCCAAGCAGCGCTACAGTGTGGGAACAGAGTGGCTGGAGAGCAGCCAGGCAGAAAGGGACCTGAGGGTACTGGTAGATAGTAGCTGAACATGAGCCAGCAGTGTGTCCAGGTGTCCAGCAGAGCCAACGGCATTCTGGCCTGTATCAGCAACAATGTGGCTCAGCACTGGTCAGGCCACACCTTGAGTACTGAGTCCAGTTCTAGGCCTCTCAATTCAAGAGAGATGTTGAGGTACTGGAACATGTCTGGAGAAGGGCGACGAAGCTGGTGAGGGGCCTGGAGCACAAGCCCTGAGGAGAAGCTGAGGGAGCTGGGGTTGTTTAGCCTAGAGAAGAGGAGGCTCAGGGGTGACCTCATTGCTGCCTACAACTACCTGAAAGGAGGTGGCAGCCAGGTGGAGGTTGGTCTCTTCTCCCAGGCAACCAGCAACAGAACAAGGGGACACAGTCTCAAGTTGTGCCAAGGGAGGTATAGGCTGGATATTAGGAGGAAGTTCTTCACAGAGAGAGTGACTGGCATTGGAATGGGATGCCCAGGGAGGTGGTGGAGTCACCATCCCTGGAAGTGTTCAAGAAGAGAATGGATGAGGCACTGAGTGCCTGGGTGATACATTGAACTGGATGATCTTGGAGTTCTCTTCCAACCTGGTTGATTCTATGATTTTATTCTATGTTTCTAATTTATATTTCCTCATGTCAGTTCCACTTCTACAGTGGGAGTCACCAAGGTGCTGGCGGTTGCATCCTTTCCTATTTGAAAATATGCTTTGACAACATATTTAATAATCTGTATATTGCAACACCTTCTTGTAACAAATATTTAGTGACCAAGAACAGTCAGAGTTCAAGGAAACCCACGGAAGGTACTTTCTGAGAACAGGCACCAAACTAACTGTTCATGGTTATCTGAGTGACTCACTTCAGAATTGGCACACATCATGTAACAGGGCCCTTTCAAACAGCAGGCCAGGGCAAGATTATCAATACTGTCTTGTCAGCTTAACTACCTATGATGAAAACAAGGTATTAAAGTGTATTAAGCTATTAGAAAGTAATTTTAATAGTTTCCATAACCAGCTACATAATTAAGGTAAAATCCTTAGAGGGAGCTCTAAAACTTTATAACATTATTAGAAGAATTTTATGTTTAAACATATCCTAAAAGCAGCAAGAATTATCATGTGACGATATGTCTGATCTTCAGTTTTATCAAATCTGGATCCACATTAGAGTCCAGCATGATGCACACATTCTATATGGCAGGAGGCCATATAGGCAGATGGAACTGATCAGGGACAGAGGCATACAGTATACACCAGTATGTCCTCAAACTGATGATTTTTCGGTGAACTTTTTTATTCATACATTTTTGGCTTAGGCAGTTTGCTATTAAAAATAGAACCAGTGAATCAGTAAAATTTATATCTCAAAATCTGTATGATATTCATGATAAATCTGTCCTCCCTCATCCTGCCAGCTTCTTTAATGCTGCTGCAGGTGTCAACTTTGTAAATGACTGACACAACCAAAAACAAATTGGATTTTTTTTTTTATAGCTGTGTTCTGCGCAGGATCCACTGATCAAATGGCTAATAGTAATTTAAGCTCTGATTGCTTAACTTGCACCAAAAATATGAGAAAAATGTGGAAGCTTAACTTCAAATATCATAGTCCTTTTCTAACTGAAATATTGGCAGTGCCCTCATTCTGAGCTATTTTCAGAATGAATTAACCACAAGGGAGGAATTCTCTCCTAGTCAAAACCCTCCAAACTGAAACTGGGTCTTGGTCCTTGCTCCCACATTCACCACAATTTATTTAAGTTATGAATGATCTTCAGAAAATAATTTGCTCACACCACACTTGTATTCTTTTGTTTGGGTTTAACCTATGTAAAATGGAAACAAATATTTCAAAACTGTCCGATCCGTGAGAAAATATATCACCTTTCTTTTGATATTATCATACATATTTAGTTAATTATGCATTATCAAAATCCCCTCCCTAGAGAAAAGAAGCTTAAGAGTTGAAAATGGCACATTCTTAGAAGGACTCTGGCAGATAGATTTTTTTTTTTTAATTATTATTTTCACATTCATAGAATCATAGAATGGTAAGGTTGGAAGGCACCTCAAAGATCATCTAGTTCCAACCTCCTGCCATAGGCAGGGACACCTCCCACTAGCACAGGTCACTCAAGGCCTCGTCCACCCGGGCCTTGAACCCCTCAGGGAGGGAGCAGCCACAACCTCCCTGGGCAACCTGTTCCAATGTCTCGCCACCCTCACTGGAAAGAACTTCCTCCTAATATCCAGCTTAAATCTCCCTTCTTCCAATTTAAACCCATTGCCCCTTGTCCTGTCATTGCAAGACCTTGTAAATAGTCCCTCCCCAGCCTTCCTATAGGCCCCCTTCAGGTACTGGAAGTCTTTGTTTCTTCTTCAGTTTAATGAGACAGACTAGAAAAGGAGTGAAGTTCTACTAGAACATTGTTATTCATCTTCTACTTCATTCACTAACCAACATTTAACCAAATTTCTCTATCATTACACATGCAGTCTGTTTAGATTAGTGGAACTTCAGGCATCAGATTCTATTTATTTATACTAAACTTGCCAGAGCAAGATACCCTCGTGAATGGGACCTCTACAGGCTGCTGTAAGAAAAGTCAGTAATTTTTATTCTATTTACAAAGCATTGTTGAGTGTTTCCTGAACAACATATTGTAGAATAAAAAATTAAAGCTTGATTGTTTCTTTGAATCTTGCAGGTATTAATGAGTAAGAGAAAAACTGTAGAAAGGAAACATGCAAGCAGAGTGAAAGAGCAGAAACGTATACCAAGAATGTCAGTATAAAGTCTTCAAACATCACTAGAATTCAGTCTAGTTTGCCTTCCAAGATTTATTTCCAAGTGGTAATATATGGTAATATGGTAAATACAATGAAAATATTTAGAAGTTAAAGCTGGATAATATTCTTTTTTCCACCTATGGGTTTGTTTGTTCAGAGTTTGTGTGTGTGTGTGTGTGCGTGTCTCTGTGTGTGTACTTTGGTTGGTTGGTTTTTATTTGAAATCCCTTTTTATTTGAGATCAGACTGGATTGCTAGAAAATAAGATTGAAAGCAAAATGAAGAGCTGCTCTAGGAAAATGGTTAACAAGTTTGGGTTTGGTTTGGGTTTTTTTGTTTGTTTGTTGGGGTTTTTTGACAGATTTTTCTTCATCTACCTTATTCATATGCAGTGATTACAGACGATTTATCCAGCCACTGCTATTTAATCCAGCTCTCAACTCCATACTAGCTCTAAAATACATTTAATGCAACAACATAAATCAGAAGCATCCTCTCAAATTTAGAAATGCAGCCTATTCCATAAACCAGTTAACATCAGAAGGTAGAAATACTAAATCAAAACCAAGGTCTCCAAACCATTTTCTATTCTGCCATACAAAAAGAGTTAAATGCCCTCAAAATACATGAAAGTTTTAACTGATATGCAATAAACTGTGGATTTCACAGCTTGCCATTTGAGCTAATACATGGTTGTCTGTGCCAATAGCCAAGTAATATATTGTCAAGAAACCAAGTATTGCAGAAAATATATATATATTTTTTTTTTTTTAAAGAAAGTAAATTTAACTATCTGAAATGCTCCCATTAATGAAAGACTTTTGCAAATTAGCACAGAATTAAATTGTATGATAATACCTAAATGGAAATTAGCCAAAACATCTTGACTATATGAATAAATTTCATGCAAATATTTTCTTAAAGAGCAATTTTGCAAATATTATGCTTCATAAACAGTTGCAAGATAAAAAGAACAGACCTACTATTTGAAAGAAAACTAGTATGCATCAAGTGATTAAATATGATAATGTATATGTTAAATGAGCTCGTTTATTAAACATTATACTTCAAAATAAATTGGCTAACACAAAATCCTACCCAAAAAATCTAATCATTTTGATAGGTTAGTGTGATCACTTAAGAGATCATTCAAGAATCAGTGCAACAAAATATCTAAGAGCACTCATTACTCCACTGGGATCACTAAATATTGCATATCAAGGAATTTAATGCTAACAAATTTATCACCCAAATAATGACGTATCATCAATAAATTAGAGCTACCCTGAAACATGGGACAGTATTTTACAATCCCTTTCTGCAGCAGCAAGATATTACTCACATTCAGCTCTTCCAGGAGCACTACTTAATAGTAACCTTTAATTTTCAAGTTCCTGTACAACACAAAGTGGAAATAAAGTTAATTACTTCCTTTTCCATATCCTGACAATTATCAATTCGTAAGGTGGCTTTGGCTATGAATAACAAGGCTTAATGAATCAACCCCTCCAAATCCTCCATCTTGCGGGATTTAGATTTTATGACATTAGAAAAACCAACCTCATAGATATGGATTTAACAAATTCCCTTTCACAGCTGTTGTATTGGTAGATATGTACTAGGTAAGACACTCAGACACTGTACTGACTGTCACTATTTCTTAATTGCAGCACTACTGAAGTTGAAGGAGCTGTTAATTCATAGTCTCAGGCGAAATTGCGCTGTTGTGTGTTACTAAATCACCTAGCTTGCAGCAGAGAATTTTAACTGTGCAATTCCAATACTGTAATTTTGAGATTGAGTACAAAGAACTCCGTAGATCTCACAGGCACTTAGTTTTATAGTATCCATTTTCATAAATCACAGCCTTCATCTGCAGCCTGGATACTAAATTCTTAATATTTTGATCAGCACTCAGAGCTTTTCCTGCCCTAACACAATAACCTGTTGTCAGTCATACACACAGTTGCCAAGATACTTCTTTTCAGTAAATTCACTTAGTTTAATACATATATTAAACTTCCCTTTTTTTTTTTTTTTCTGCCCCAAATAAAGCACTACAGAACTCAGCACTGTTTACCTCTGTGGTCACAAAAGGCAACTCAAGACACTGCCTGATATCACTAATCACCTGTTCAGGGACATGCAGAACCTTTACTTCATTTCTGTTTATGTTAACTACTGCCAGACAGCCAGAGTTTAACAGTTATAACTCTGTTAACAGAGCAAGAGTAAATGCCAAAGGGTACTCATTTTACCACTAAGGTATAGTGATGGAAGGGATTCCATAACAGTAGCAGCTATTCTCAGAGCTGCTTCTTCATCACATTATGTCAGGCAGCATTCTTGACATCAAAATGGAGACTCAGACATTCTCTTCATCTCTCAACAGAACTCAGTGTATTGAACATTATTACCAGATAATTATCACTTATGCCATCATTTTCAAAGTAGTGCATACGTACCATGTTAACCAATTAATCTTCAGGACAACTTTATGTCACAAATAAATTTTATGTCTGTTGCAAAGACAGGACAGTTTTAGCTGTGAGGCTAAGTGATACTCTCATGAAACATCATTTAGAATTATAGAATGGGTTGGAGGGATCTTAAGGATCATCTAGTTCCAAACCCCTGCCATGGCCAGAGTCACTGTCCACTAGACCAGTGTCACTGTCCACTAGACCAGTTTGCTCAAAACCTCATCCAATCTGGCCTTCAACATGTCCAGGGATGGGACATCCACAGCTTCTCAACCCTCACAGCAAAGAATTTCTTCCTTATATCTAATATAAAATTATCATATTTCAGTTTAAAACTGTTGCCCAATCCCAACTCTCTCAACCTGTCCTCATAGAAGAGATGCTTCAGCCCTCTGCTCAGTTTTGTGGCCTTCCTCCACACCCACTCCAACAGGTCCATGGCCTTCTAATGCTGGAGGCTCCAGAGCTGAGCATAATACTCCAGGTGGAGTCTCACTAGAGCAGAGCAAAAGGAGAACCCCCTCCCTAGATCTGCTGGTTTTTTTGATGCTTCCCAGGATGCCATTGGCTTTGTACAAGCACACATCTCTGGCTCATATTAATTCTTCATCTGCCAACACATCCTAGTCCTTATCCTCAGGACTGCTCTCAACCCACTCATCACCCAGCCTCTATTTGTGCTTGAGGTTGCCCCAAACCATGTTCAGGACCTTGCACTTAACTTTGTTGAACTTAAGGAGGTTTTCACAGGCCCACCTCTCACACCTCAGAGGTTCCCTCCAAATGGCATCCCTTCCCTTCAGCACATTGTCCACACCACCCAGCTTGGCTTCATCAAACTTGCATTGTCCATGTCACTGCCAAATATATTAACCAGTTCTCATCCCAATATCAAGCTGAATTACACCACTCATCACAGATCTCTATTCAGACATCAGCCATTACCCACAACTCATTGAGTGCCACCATCAGGTTGGACAAGGCCTTGAGTAACCTGTACTAGTGGGAGGTGTCCCTGCCTATGGCAGAGGGTTGGAACTAGATAATCCTTGAGGTCCCTTCCAACCTTACCATTCTATGATCTAGTCAGTTCCTTATTAACAGATGTGAAGACAAGAATGTTGTGTAGGACAGCATCATATGTTTCACACAAATCCATGTAAGTGATGTCAGTTGCCTTTTCCTTATCCGTGGACACTTCAACCCTGCCACAGAATGCCACCAAATTTGTCAGACACGTTTTGTCCTTGTCCATGTTGGCTGTCACAAATCATCTTATTTTCCATGTACCTTAGCATAGTTTCTGGAAGAACCTGCTCTATCATCTTGCTGGGCACAGCAGTGAGACTGACCAGCCAGTAGCTCCTTGGGTCTTTGTTTTTCCCCTTTCCAGTGACTCTAAACTTCATCCGATTGCCATGAGTTCTCACATATGATGGATGGCGACTTATCAATTTCATTTGCCAGTTCCCTCAGGACCCACAGATGTATCTCATCAGGTTCCATGGATGTTATGGGTTAAAGCAGATCCCTCCTCCAATAACTTATTCTAAACCTGCTCCAGAGACAGTAAATTCACTACAACTCAGAATTTGGAAAGTCAGAAAAAAAGAAATTTTATTTTTACAGTTAAACTAAATATAGCAGTATAGACATAATAAACTATTACAGAATATAGTAACCTTAGAGAAGATGAGGATGGGGGCAAGTGGCAGTGAAGCAGTAAAGCAGCAGCTGAAACAGTGGCGGGGGAGGATAGCAGCTGGCATAGCAAAAACAGCAGAAGCAGCAAAGGAGGAAAGATAGAAGCTGTGCTTCCAGACAAGGTTTCAATGCTCCAATAAATTACATTAACTTATCCATTGTTGCCATTTTATGGCTTATCCCTGAAATGCTCACCTTTTCACTCAGAAACTCCAGTACACTTGACAACCAGTGTCTAAGTTTCTGTGTTCCTTTTTTTTTTTTTTTTTATGACTGAGAAATCTAGTTCAAACACCCGCAATGGAGTTGTGCGCCTTCAGATTCCTTATATTATCTTGAACATGATTGTACCTACACTGAGCAGTTCTTCATTCTCAGTCCCTGCCCTTGCCTTCTGCGCCATGGGCAGTAACACTGGAGCACTTGCTGGTGAAGACTGAGGCAAAAATGTCATTGAGTATCTCAGTCTTTCCCATGTCCCAGGTCTCCTGTCTCCTTCTAGAGAGGCCACACAATTTCCTCAGTATTCCTTTCTTCTTAATATTAGAATAAGATTAGACCTCAGCAAGTCATGAATGACAGTATTCTCACATTTTCATCTTCTGCCAATACAAAGCAAAGCTTTCAAGGTAAGATTTATATATAACTCTGCCAAAAGAAGTACAATTAAAAAACAAAATGCCAAACAAAAAAAACCCTCTACCACACAGAAAATGAAGAAACCAATTAACTCACCATCATGATAGAAACCTTGGACTATATTTCAACTTGTTACACAGCAGAAACCAACCACCACCTAGATTTCCTGAGTATTCATTACAATATTCAGCCATAAAGTGACAAGTTCCATGGAAACTGCCACACTGCATTTAGTTTTCAGCTTTGCTCCTTTGTCAATACACTATTAGAAACCTGATTTCTAAGAACATAAAGGCTTGTAAGCTATCTGAAAAAGAATACCCAAATACCTTGCCTGCAACAAATACTAAACGTGTGCTGTGAATCTGTGTTATTTGCAGGGCATTTTGATGCTTTTTGGCTAGCCTAACATGAAGAGGAACATCGATCTGAGTGGGGCTAAGACAACTTTGTTACCATAGCAATACCCTTCCAGGAGCAAGGCTTTGTTTGAAGTCATTCCAAATTCTGCTCTTTTTTACCAGATGCTCTTCTGGCAGTGCTAGAGTGAAAAAAGTTTGGTTTCAGAAGTGTCAAATATTTGACAGATGCTTCAATATTTGCATAGGAGAATTGATGGCCACTTTTAATCTTGTTTACCTCTCTCTAAAGGAAGTGAGCAGCTGGTGTTAACTATATTTTTTTTTTTAGTGGCTGTACCATGCAAAAATAATGAAATTGCTGAAGTTTCTTGGTTCAGGGTTGCCAGTTTCCCACCTGTTTCATTTGCAGATGGACTTCCATACTCGGGTCAACTAAGACAAGGGTTGCAATGTTATCAACCATGCATTAAAGCTGAGCTCTGCTATTTGTGCATCTCAGGTCATCAAAAAAGGAGTTCAGTGACTTTGAGCTTGATACTCTCATCATATATTCAGACTTCCACATAAACACTAATGCCAGCAACCTCCGTTATGGGCTGTGACCACAACTACCTTATTTTTCTCTTCTATAACATTCCTGTAACACAAGACTAGTACTTCAGTCTTCATGGTTCACAAGAACAAAAAGATCATGAGAACAAACTCAAATGTCAAAGGACAATGGAGAAAGAAAAAATAAACAGAAGTTTGGCTCATTGGTGGTATGCAGAATCTAATGTATCAATCTTAGTCTTTGAAACGCAATTATCAATTAAGGAATTTTGTGTTCCTAAGGTACGTTTTTAGACAGAGCTCAGTCTTGCTGCATGTAGATAAATATATTTGAAACAAGATATGGAAAATGAATGCATAAGAAAGACTCATACTGAAGTATAAAAGACAGCTGGCTATATTAGCAAGACCTGTTCAGTACACCATAGTAAATAAAGGAGGCTACATAAAGGGTTCTGAGAGCATAAACCATTTACCATAAGAAAGAAGTAAGCATCCTATGAATTTAGGGGCTTAAAGATCATGATAATTCCTGCTGAATTGTGTTGTCATTAAGCTGTCGAACAAAAGGTGAAAAACCAAAAGGACAGGTCAGGAGACGAAAATGAGGGTGCACAGAACAATCCTAGACATCAGCAATTTTAGACTGCGAGAAAGCCAAATGCTGTCAGTTTTTTCACATCTTCCTAAGTATGTATTACAAACCTGCTCAATTTACTCTCTGAGCACACAAAATCTAAAGCATTAGGAACCCAAATCTCCAGAGACCACTGCACAGGTGGTAAAGTTATATTTTGATTTAAGTGAAGGAAGACCTCACTGACATGTCCCCTTCCATCCCATACCCAAAGCTCTGTTTTACGCCAAGAATGGAGATTGAGAAGGGTCCCAAAGGTCAGCAACACAACTTGTTTCCTCTCCACAAACCAAACAGTACAGTATTTCCATTTTTATGTCATCTGCCAAGTTATTGCATTTCGTATGTGAATGGTAGAGATTATTCTCCTCCAACAAAATATTCAATTTATGGGTGTGAATTACATAGAACAATATGAAGCCTGCTAACAGAAAAACAACTTCATATTTCAGATTACACACCTGGCTGTGAATTCTATTCTCACTCTGAATTTATACAACCAATGGTCTTCAGCATTTTCAAAGAACTCTGACGTACTTTGTTCTCATCCAGTTAAATCTGCCTTCTGCTGACACAGTTGTGCTCCATGAACTATTATTCATTCTGTTTTATTCTTACCCATCTGCTATCACGTGCCACTGTATATAACTAGACAGGTTATAATTTCTACAAATATGCATTGAAAGGACATAGGCTTACCCTTTAATATGGGAGCAGGGGCTGGGTGGGGGGGAAATGGATAGGAAGTAGGAAGCAGGAATGAAGTAGTCAGAGAGAAATTAAATACACTCAATGAGCATTTGATGGGTCTGTTCTACCAACCTCCAAACCTGTCTTCACATTCAATATATTGGCAACCATTTTCAGCAGAAGAGAGTATTCTTATCTCATTAACTGTAAGTTTTTGAACTGCAGGATTTTGAATCTTAAAAATCTTAAGAAGATTCTTGCTAGTCCAACATCACCAGGAAAAGCACAAGGGAAAGAAAGCTGTGAAACAGCATAAATTTCTTCCAAACACCTGTTAGCAATGCCAGGCTCTTCCTCTTGAAACACATAAAGATGTGGTTGCTTTTTTAGAGGAGAAAACAGCCACAAGATCCATGCTGTTCAGGTCAAGTAATTTCTTACTATTTTACATGGTCCATTGTTAAAAGACAACAGCCCTGTTCTTCATGCAGCTGACCATGCTGCTGGTCAGTCTTTTAACCCTCCTTATCCATACATTTCTAACAACTGTGCCAAGCAAGCAGATTGTAGGATTGGAATTGTACTGAAAACAGTTAGCCCTCTTCAAAGGCTTCATGCAGCTTAAGGTACGAGGATATATCTATGACTCCCTTATTCCTTGCTCGAAGTCCCTGGATGAAACAGCTACATCTCTTGCAGCAGAGACTCAAAACAATTACTTAGCCTTTGGGATGTCTTTTGCAAAATGACATCAGTTGTGTCCTCTCCACAGTGAAGGAAACTATACTCTAGCAAGATTTCAGTGTCACTACCTACATCTAAATGTTCTATGACTGGGGCAACCGAAATCAAAGACGTACATAAAAAAGCAATTCTTTAAAAAAAAATTGTTTAAAAAAAAATTTATGTTTATAAATATAAATGAAGCTGTAGAAATGCAAAGACGCCCATTTTGTAGAATGTAGTTCCTTACATAAACATGCTACACAATAGTAGACTCTTGAGTATTGAGGAGAAAATACTAGTTTCTAATTAACAAAGACTTGAAAAGTATAATGGATTAAATGGTTCAGTATCAGATGAAATTAAGGATAGGCATTACACAGTGAGGTAGATGTAGTTTTATTAATGACTACCAGAATAATTTTCTCCCTCACCTAGAGACAGCTGCACTTGATCTGCCTAAAATGTCTTCATTGTAAAGTAGTGGAATGGAAGTAGGTCAAAGGACAGAGGCAGTAAGTAGCTAATAACAAGCTTCAACAATACCCAGAAATGCCAGGTCAACTCTATTTTGATCCCAACACCGGTTTCTGAACCAACCTAGTAAGCTCTTTGTAATTTAGACAGTTGATTGTGCTCCAGTTCAATGACTGTATCACGTTAAATTTCATATGTAGAGCAGAAACTGATACAAAAATATAATATTCATCAAATTGTGTCAGGAGAGGAGAGCATAATACAGAAAGAGAAGGCTAGAAAGCACTTACTGATGCTACATCAAATTTATCCTCTGTTCTGCTTGTTTACCAGGTACATCCCATGAGTACCTCCTTTCAAGGTTTTTCAGTAGAGATTATTTTCAATTCTTTCTAAGTTCTCCTGGAGAATTATTCATTCAGGAACAAGTAATGAAACAATGTCAGGTGGGCAGTTATTAAAAAAAAGTAAGTCGATGGAAGTGTATCTGTGATACTTGTTTAACCCAACTTAATGCAACCCAAGTCATTGTAACCCAAGTACTCATTTACTGTTGTTATATTTCCTTCTCTGAAAGTTGGTACAGCAATTCCACAACACACCAGAAAAACAATTAATAAGCCTGAATTATGGCAATACCATTGATCTCACCTCTTATTTTACTATCTTTCATTAGAGGATCCAGAACACAAGTCATTGTGAAGACGGAAAAGGAGGAGTAAATTACTTGATCACTGAAAAACAAAATCCTTTGTCTTAACAAGAGACAAAGGTAACATTTCTGTGCTGGTTTGAGCTAATTGGAATATTTTAATAGAGAAAATTATATTACAGGCTGTAAAATGAAAACAATGGTGATGTCTACTTCACTCATAGGCTTACTGAGATGTTTAGGAATAAGAACTCAAAACAAAGATAAGTCAGTCAGGCTTGACGTCTGGGGCTGTCTAGCAGCTTCTGGCTTCTCCTCTTTTCTCCACTTTTTCTTCTAATCCCCCCTCTGGCCTATCCTCAAAATTCTCCTTACACGTAAGACAAACCTTGGGGTAAGGTATAGGGGTGGGGAGAAGGTGGAAGGGTGGTTGGGAGCCCCTCCTGGAGTGTCTGATTTTTGGGAGGGGTGTTGTGTTTCTGTATTACCTTTACCTTGTATATTTCTGTAAATATTCCTGTATATAATGTGTATATTTGCTTGTATATTGTGCTAAGCTGTAAATATAGCTTCATCTCAACTTCCAGCCAGCTGAGTTCTAGTCTGAGTCATTTTACAAAGTGTGGGGGGCAGGTAACTCCCAAACTATCACAATTTCATATACACAAAGATTAAAAATTCATAGTGAAGGCAAATTTGCTGTGTTACTTTTCAATTGGGTAATTTGCATGATCATTTTCTCACTGACATTGAATCAGGTTTATCACAGTGATACAGAACAGCTGGAGAAAGGATTCATTATTTATAGGCATCAAACAACACAACAAAATATAGAGGTTTACACAAATGTCAACATCAAATCACAGCAGACACACAAACTAACTCCAAGAAGCAAGGCCAGTAAGAAATACTTGCACAATTATTTGTTACATAGGCCTCAAAGGAATCAACTCCCAAGCCACATATGCGTTCCAATTAAATGCTAAAGATACTCCTAACCCTTCCAGATCATAATTTCCTTTCCATATCACTGTTACTGGGAGCAGTCTTGTGTATGTGTGAAGAACTGGGTGTCAGTTTATCAGTAATAGTCCATGCCTGATACAATCTGCACTAGAGTCCGATAAAGAGATTTTATATATTGCCTGGAGACTTTAAAATATGATAAGTAGGAGAAACTGCAAGTTGAGGATTAGCCAGTGCTATTAAAAAGGAAAGTCATCCTGAGGGATGTTTTGCACAGAAATGTTTAGCAAGTTTCTGTTTCTTTTTCAGCTGATGCAAGATTGAGCAAATCCCTGACATTAGGATAATTGGAATGTAGGAGACTTTCATTAGAATGACAATCCAAGAGTGCTTTGTTAAAATACAAAACTGTTTCCATTTGCCGCTCAAAACAGCATTGAAAACAAACCAGATGTTCACAGTATCATATTCAAAATTTGAAGACCTTTTAAGTAGCCATACATGAGGATAAAAGCTCACAAAATAAACTAAGAATAACAAAGTCAAATCCCTTCCACCACCTGACAAAACACAAAAAGTCCTTATTTAGAATTTACGCTAGGAAAAACTTACAACAAAATTATGCAGCATGGCAGATTCTTGGTAGCCTGAGTATCCAAAACTGTTGTTAGTACTGCAGAGAGAACTGTACCAAGTAAACAGATTACAAGAGACCACCTGGGTACTGAAGTCCCCTGCTCTTCCTTCACCTGCCCTCACTCACCTACTCAACAGGGTCAGCCAGACTTTACTCCACACACGCTTCATACACCTCTCATTGCAAATGTCACATGCCCCACATGGTCCTTAACATCTCCCTGTCCAAAAGTGCCTCATACAGCATCAACACTGGCAAGACCTCTCTGCCTTTGCTGGGGGCTCTTTGTGATTTACCTTTCTGTGTTTTCTTACTTTGTTATTTCCNAAAAAAAAAAAAAAAATCTCTGTACCATGGAAGCCTATAGCATTTACTAGGTATTAAAAGAACAGAGCAGGGCTATGTGCAAGAGAAGTTTCCTCCTTTATGACCCTTTTCCAGTATTTATGTATCACTCCCATTCACAACCCCTCCCCTACACAACCTTGTTGATGCTTACACTTCTATACATAAAAATTGCACTGGCTCTTAAGTTTTGTTGCTCTACACACACTCAGCCATCAGCAGTGTGATAGCATTTATCTGTTTACTGATTAGGTTATGCTTTAAAGCTTTGCCACCACTTCTAAAAGATGTTTTGCCTACCTTTTTCATTTGCTGGACAGATTCAGTGGTACATAGGGCTGCATTGGCTCAGGAGTTTCTTTGCATGCAAGGTCCTAGCTGCAAAGTTATTCATTAAATATCTTCTGTATATCTTCTGTAGACATCTCACAGCTGAGGAGACCCAATACCTCCTTGTACCTACTCACAAGGTATACTGAAACATGCTGCAATTTCACACAGACAGCAGTACTAATAGTCATGGAGCTAATAAACTCCCTATAAGAGCAGTGGCTTTCCTAACTAAAGCCCCCAGGTGAGCCTAGTGTAAGATCATGACTCACCCTGTAGAGAAGGGTAGAAAACAAACATTAATACCTGCTTGTGATCTGATGCAGTGAAAATTCCCACTTGGCTCCATAGCTGTGCTTGACTTTATGCTAAGTGGATTAGCAAAACACCAACCAAACACATCTGAATTTCATGCTCTTTGCTCTTTCTCTCAGCTTTCTAACACATGTTCTCCACAGAATTCAGATTTTCTCTTGTGTGAAAAACATAATGCATCAAGGGCAGATTACTGTGTACCTTGCCAAAATCCTACCTGTAGCTGGAGCCAAACGTCAATGCTGCAGAGGTTAGTAGAAATAATACCTTGAAGCCAAACAGTATATCAAAATCAAAACAATTCTTCCTGATCTCCCACGAGTATATCAGAAGAAACCTGGAGGCCTGAGATTAATGCAGTAAAAACACACTGCAAATGAACTATGTGACTAAACCTTCTACCATACTTTTGCAGATATACAAGTACAGCAGAAAATTAAACAGGACAGTCTAATGTAACAGATTTTCTTAAAAAGGGCAACACTTACCAGAAAAAACCCACAGCCCCACCTCTTTTATACTACCCTTTCCACACCTTTATCTTTTAAATTAAACCACTTTAATTGTATGCATCTGCAGGATCTGAATGCCATTAGTTAACTATCCAGGGGCTGTATCTCTAAATACAAAATGCCAGACCCACGTTTCAGGCCATTCTATCTCGAGAAGTTTTGGGGATGATTTGATCTGCCTGACAGCAGAGCCAGCCAGAGTTTCCCCCCCTCAAAACAAAGGACAGCCTCCTTCTAACTTGTTACAATGAAAGGATGGACATCAGGGTCGCAACCTGTACTTTAATTTTGCACCCATCCTTTTCCCCTACATATAGCACCTGCAGAGAGCAGGTGTAAGATGTGCCAAGCATGCAGCAACAGCCATGGAGATCCACAGCTACTATGCAGATCAAAATATGCCCCAGTTTCATGTCCCAGTGCTTGGATGTCTTACAGAAGCACCAATCTTATGAACTTCAAACATGAAGGGTGCACCTAACCAAAGTGTTTGCTAGTCTACTAGTAGGTTTGGCTGACCACAGCTAAGGAAAGCATCCAGAGAGTTAGACTGGAATGCCTGAGGTGACAGCCTTTTCCATGGTAGACTTATTGTTTGGCATGCATTTCTCAGCTAGAAAAAGGGCTACTGTTTGAAGAGGTTTTTTTTTTTAAATCTAAAATATATATGGAGTTTATCAGTATTTGTATTGAGAGCTCTTAAAATTTCTTTATCTAAAAGTAATATCTTCCAGCAGCTTTGTGGTCCAGTTACTGTGTACTGAGCTTTTGATTTTGTCAGCAGTTTCAGAACAAAGACATTCAGCTACTACACCTTTTTCTAATAAGGAATGACCACCAGGTTGATAGTGTATTACATGAGATTGTTCAGCAGGTGATTCACTGGTACAACTGCAGTCAGAGATTAGTTTCATGTAATTCTCTGGTGTTCCTTGAGGATGATTGATATCCAGTGTCTTTCCATATAAACGTCCATGTCTGAGGGGCCACACATGTACCAAAACAAGATATCTTAATACTTGATATTTTTAACTTAAGGTCCCTTGTAACAGAATTAGAAAAGCAAAATTAATTGACATAACTTTAAAGAAAAAAAACTTTCTATGGCAACATTTGAAAATGTGCTCTGGCTGGATAATATGTTATCCTTAGATAATGACACTGTTGAAGGGAAATAAGAGAGAGAGCAGCCATCAGAACGCAATAAATTTCTAATATTTGGGATGAGACATTGAATTAGGAAACCTGATGACAATTTTTATCATTACATGCTTCATGGCTGTTGCTCTCTCTTGTCTCCTAATCCATGCTTGCCTCTTTCAGAAAGCCTTCCTTTCAGCTGTTTGCAACAGCATAGTGGCACTGGGAAAGGCTCAATTAGAGTTTCTTTCTGAATACTTGCTTTCATACATTTCTATTTTTTGTGGGAGACACTAAACACCTACTTATTTTTTGTCTCCTGCCTCATTACTGTAATCTCTTTATTCTTCCTTCTGTTCTGTATTTTTCTTCCTAACTAGACACCTTTGACCTCTCAAGTTACAGAATTAGAGTAGTATTTACTGGTGTCTCATAATTATTCTGAATGTGTTATACCCATGGCCACTCCTTGTACTTTGTGCAGTACCTGGGACAAGATAGAGGGGCTCCGTGGCTCAGAAAATGTGTCTGAATGTTGACAGATGCTCCTTTTGCTCAGGAGAGAATCAAAGGGCACAAATCTAGCAGCATGGAAAGGTGTCTATACAGTAGCAGAGCCCAGGGACTGCGCTTGTGCTGAAAGAAGGTTTTGCTTTAACTCTAGCCTTGTCACAATTGAGCTTGAGATCCTGACAGCTCTTTCGGAATGAGTGGAAATGCTCAGTCACAGTCGCTTTCTAGGCATTAGAGGAGTTAACACGATCTTCAATAATCTGCAAAAATCAAGCTCCGAGGTTTTTTTCCAGTATACATGCTCAGCACTGGATCTGGATCAGGACTATGTTTCAGAACTGTACATTGATCTTCTGTATATCCAGCTTTTTATGAATGCTTTCTGGGTTTTTACTGCTTATTTAGCAAAACCCTTTGTCCGTTAGCCACCACCTGTGGATCTTGTTTGCTATGTTCTTCCATGTTGCTTCTCTAATGCTGTGTTGTACCTCAGCCTGTCAACCAGATAGCCTGTAAAGCTCAGTTTTTGAATGGCAGCTGCATAGTGGGTTTTCATTACTGCGATTTAACAGTTGCTTTGCAACCAGAATGGCTTCCTGTGTGCTTCTTTAAGGTGTCATACAGGTTAAGACCAGTCCTGATTTTTTATTCACTTCCTTCCTATCAAGAGAATCTGCACAAATATTTCAATTGAGATCAAATCTATGAGGAAAATACGTGCTTCATGCAAAATCCTCAATCCACCCTAATTTAAACTGATGTAGCCCCTCACATTTCACTAACTGCAGATTTATGCAGTTAGAAGACACTTTGCCATACAAAGTAGAGAGACATGCAAACATAAATATGTGGATACTTTAAAGGATTTTATAAAACCTTATATTTTTTTTTTAAAAAAAAAGTAAATATGAAAATGTGAATTATTATAGACTCATTTGGTTGATGAACAAATCAAATACACAGGAAGAAAATTTTCCCACAACACACATTGTACTGAATCAGTGTTAGAACAGAATTCTAGTATCTTGACTCACTCCTCTAGATGAAAGATCCCAGGATTAGCTGTGTATGAATCACTATACAGATATAAGCCTTTTGAATAAAAGTCTTCCTTAGTTTACATCAACAAGTTTACATCCAATGCTAAGTTACTACCCTGAAGGATATAAATCTAGGTTTAGAAGTATCTGCTTACATTAAGTCAAGTCAGTGCTGTCTTGGGAGCAATATGAAGAAAAAAACACAGAGAAAAAAGCATCATCTACTGATCAGTCCCAGCTGTAATGTAGATGTGGGAACTTGTGTGGACTAGTGGCCTTCAAAACTAACATCTTCCTTCCATTCAGACTCAATCAGCTCACAATCTATCCAAGCTTATTCCCTTAGACTGAACAAAATCAGAAGTGAGGTCAGCTACAGCCCGATTTCAATTCAAAACATAAGCATTTCCCCGGAGAACCGTATCATGTTAGAATCAGCCTATGTAAAATTCCAGAAGATTGTTCTCTTACTATCAAAATTAGATAGTAATTTCTTCACTCTGAATTCCTGTCTTGAATCACCTCTTTGTTTCCTTTATTTTTCACTGTTTCACATACAATTCCTATTGCATTGGCTTATTGTGCTGCCCATCATACTCCGATGCAAGAGACACTCTAGTCATAAAAAGTCATTGATTGTAGCCTGCCAGCAAAGCAGAATAGAGTGGGTCTTAAAAATCATTCCTGGAATGCTTCTAGACACAGAATTGTATTTCGTGGCTCTTTTTCGTGACATTACCTCCAAGCCCATAGATTGAAAAATACACTGAGACCGCAATTGCATATCTTCCTAGGAAAATTAACAGTTACTAACTGAGCTGTCTTTACGCATTTGAGTTGACAAGAGACCAAGCGCAGAAAGATAAAAGTCTAGTATCTCTCTGATAATAATTCTGTCCATCTCAGTCATCCATATCTTAATTCCTCCTAATGCAGCAGAGAACTGCCTCTCACAATGGTAGATTAGAGCTAATGAAAAACTTACTTGTTCCAGAGATGGGAAAGAATTAGAAAGGTCAAGAGAGCAGCAACTGAAAATGTGATTGTATTTATAACGAAAATAATTATATTAGTACTTGTTCCTTGCACTGCATTTTCACACTTCCTATTATCAACTTGTATCAATCCTTTAATCAGATTAATGGTATCATCTACATATTTTAAAATCCAAAACAATTTTAATATAATAGTCACAGAGGAGGAAAAGAACCCAACAAACCCAAAAAAACCACAGTTCATAGAACTATCAGACTACAGTAAGGCACAAATGGAAACATGCACTTGAGAGAGTAGCAAGGCAAATGAGTTGCGAAAAGCAGTTCTTTTCCATGAGGAAATAAATTTTTTAAATGACCTGAAAATCTAAGCATTTCTGATCTTCTGCAGCCTTTGATGTCAAAGAGATCAGGTTCTAAAATCATGTCCGCTTTCTGTTACAAATTCAAATTGTCCATTCCAAAATTGATAGTGCTGGACAGCATAACTTCTCTGACAGTCCTTGAGTATTGTCAGCAGCATGTCCTGAGGTGGGACTGTGGGATACAGCTTCACTGTATCACAGGGAAAGCCAGGTAGTTCTACCGGTACAGCAATCTTAATGTGAAAAATAGAAGAGCCATTTTCTTGAATGCAAAACCAAATCTAAGTGAATTACGCAAGCAGAAAGAGGGAGCACTGATACAGGGAGCAGCAGAAAGAAAGAGTAGTCCAAAGTATCCATGGCTTGTTGTAAGGGAGGAGGAGATCTTCCATATGTAGAAAACACTGCATTTATTGAAACAAATCCAGATCACTTGAGTGTGAAAGGAAGTTTTAAATTATGTTTCTATATCTGTCCCCCAAAAGGTTTCAAATGGCTTTTTCAAAAGAAATTGACTGACTTTGAATTTTCTTCCTAAAATAATTTGATGTCAGATTTAGGTACTCATTGCATATAAAATTCAAATAAGGAGGTCAGCTTCTGGTGGATTTCTCTCTGTAGCAGAAAGTGGAATTCCTGTAAGGAAGTAGCACTTTATTAGAACAATAATGCTAGGAAATTTAGGGTGGTGGGGTTTTTTTGCTGAGACGAGGAGAAAAACACGTTTGATATCTCTAAACGATAAAACAAAGAAGTTATAAAGCTCTTTCTGCCTTTGTTGTTAAAAACTTCACATCAGATTCATAATAATCCACTTCAGTTCATATGTTTCTTACATTACTGAAAGGAAATAGTACTTCTGAGCTTTATCACATGGGAGCATGCCTGAAAGGGAAATTTGACTTTGCCAGAATATCATCTTTTATATTCTCTGCATAATGCATTCAGTTCAGATGTATATTACTCTTTCTCCTGGCAGTTAACATGTGCAACAATGTGTTTATTCAAGTTTGACCTTCCTGTTCTTCCCTGTCTCTTTTCTGTTTGCATGAGCACTGGGAGCTGATAAAGTGAAGTACATTTTTGAGGCCTCTCTACTCCGAAGAGCCTTGAAAAGAAGATGCTCCTTTCTCTTGACACAAGAGAAAGGACACAAGCTGTTAAGAATAAACCAGACATACTCCTTCCAAGCACAATCAAAAAATAAGAGTTAAAATCCTACATGTGCTGAAGCAAGTAGATGAGTAGTGTACGATAGCCTTGTTCTATGCTTAGCAAAGCATCCATAAAACAAAACAAGTTAACAAATCTGTACACCCTGCCAGCTGGAACCCAAGCCTTTAATGTTCTAAGAATAACAGTTATCAAATACTATAAATCCACATAGGATTATAACCAAGGTTAACTTACTAATTTTCTTTTAGTTTTTCTCTTCTCACATTTACCCTAGCCGTAGCCACCCAAAAGGAGAAGGACTGGCATCTCATTTGATTTTATCAGGGTTTCAAACTGATTTTTCTTTAATCTACAGCTGAATGTCCCTTTCTCCAATAAACAGTTACTCTTACTAATTAAAAATAGAATTAATTACTTTGCACCAACTAATATTACTGTAATATTTGGTTCACAGTTATCTTTTCAAAAGCATGCTAAGTAGTATTTTGCAACTCAACTAAATTAGCTAAATAAATAATGGGGATTTTTTTTTCCTATACCTTTAAGCCCAAAATCAGCTAATAATCAGGTTTATGAAAGCACCCCCACAGCTTTTTTTTAAAAAATCAACATAAAATCATGAAAAAGATTTAATTTCCAAGTGTGCTGGTTTGAGGCTAATTGGAATACTTTAATGAGATAAATTAGATCATCGGTTGTGAAAAAGAAAATAGTGATGAAGTCTATGTTGTTCATTGGTTTACTGAGAGAGATAAAAGCCAAAATATAACCAATTTCATTCAGTCTGTTCTGTGTTGCTGGATCTAATTACTATCTGTTAAATTCTCTCTAGTATCTGTCCTCTAATCTTGGCTTACACATAACAACGTAACCTTTACTGGCTTTTGGTTTTGTTTGTCTGTCTGAGAAAGTAGTGAGAGAAAGATGAGGGTAGCTCTGTGCCCTTCTGGGCAGTTTCCTTTGTCTGAGAGGGAGTTTGGATTTCTGTGTTATTTCTATTTTGTATATAATTGTAAATACTTGTAAATATTGTGTATAAATGCTTGTAAATTTTGCCATGCTGTAAATATAGCTTCATCTTACTTCCAAGCCATCTGAGCTAGTCTGGTATAGTTCAATAGTGTGTGGCAGGGAAAGTGCCTAACCCACATCACCAGGTTCACATAAACATAATTAAATGTCAATCTTTTCTTGGGGAAAAACCTAAAAACATTCAGACTGCATTCCTGCAGACTAACTCATAGGAATATAGGAATTGGCCTGTTTGATTAAATTATCTGGTCTTCAAACTGTCTATCATATCTTGGAAGCATATTTCAAAGGTGGATATGATAGCCATACTACAAAAATATAAGAAATTACCAATGTTAAAGCTAGCTTTTCCTAACTGGAGATTACTGATTTAATTGAACATCCAACACCATCAGGTTTGTAGTGATAGTCAATTATGGGAGGCTATTATCTGTACCTTACATCTTTTTTTGTGTTCTAGCATCATGGAGGATGATTAGGGCACTGGATTACTGCCTTATGATGAGAGGCTGAGGGACCTGGGGCTTTTTAGTCTGGAGAAGACAAGACTGAGAGGGGATTTAATAAATATCTATAAATATCTGAGGGCTGGGTGTCAGAAGGTGGGCCAACAGGCTCATTCTCACTTGTTCCCTGTGATAGGACAAGAAGCAATGGCTGTAAGCTGCAGCACAGGAGGTTCCACCTCAGCACAAGAGGGAACTTCTCTACTGTAAGGGTCACAGAACGCTGGAACAGGCTCCCCAGAGAGGCTGTGGAGTCTCCTTCTCTGGAGCCTTTCAAGGCCAGTCTGGATGTGTTCCTCTATGACTTGAGCTAGATTGTATGGTCCTGCTCCGGCAGGGGGGTTGGACTCAATCTCTGTGGGTCCCTTCCAACCTCTGACATCCTGTGATCCTGTGATCGTATTTCCCATAAACTTTATAGATATTGAGAAAAATTCTTCCATTATTTACCAGAAAGGTTCTGAGGGAAAAACTCTGAGGTTAATCTGTAACATGAGTAGCTTAAAACTGCATAATTAGAAAATTTGATACCTCTGTTGTTTGGCAAATTAACTTTAAAATGTGACTTGTTGTGGGATAGGAAAGCTGTTTCCACCAGAAAACAAGACTAACATCATTTCAGTTTCTGACCCGGGTCAGTATGTGCTTTCATGAGAGAGTGTTTCACTGCCTACTCACATTTTGGTCAGTGTGGTGTAATGGCACATGGTGACACAAAACTGGGAAGAGTGGCTGACACAACTGAAGACTGTGCTGTCATTCAGAAAGACCTAGACAGGAGAGAGAGTTGGGTGGAGAGAAACTGAATGAAATACAACAAGGACAAGTCTAGAGTTTTGCATCCAGAAAAGAACAATCCCATGAACCAGTACAGGTTGGGGACTGACCTGTTGGAGAGCAGCACAGGGGAAAGGGGCCTGATCCTGGTGGACAGAAGAATGACCATGAGCCAACAACGTGCCCTTGTGGCAAAGGTGGCCAATGGCATCCTGGAGTGTATTAGAAGGGATGTAGTTAGTAGGCCTCCTCCTCCTCTACTCTGTACTGGTCAAGTCATACCTGGAATATTATGTCCAGTTCAAGAAGGACATGAAACTGCTGGGAAGAGTCCAGCACAGAGCTACAAAGATGATGAAGAGAGTAGAACATCTCCCTTGTGCAGAAAGGCTGAAGGAACTGTGTCTCTCTAGTTTGAAGGAGATTGAGCTTCTACCCTGTGAGGGTGGCAGAATACTGGAAAAGGCTGTCCGGAGAGGTTGTGGAATCACCTTCTTTGGAGACATTCAAAACCTGCCTGGATATGTTCCTGTGTGACCTGCTCTAGATGGTCCTGCTCTAGCAGTAGGGCTGGACTAAGTAATCTTCCAAGGTCCCTTCCAAACTGTTACATTGTGTGACTCTCTGATTACTGTTGCATTTGTTGCAACAACAGTACAGGCAGCTGACTGATTCTTCCTCAGCCTTAAATGTTTGACTCCGCCTCTGTTACAGACTACATCCTTCCTCACCTTTCCTATTGCTAAAAACTCTGTGTCTTCCACCCCTGCTGCTGTGCTTCTTTTATTCTCAAATGTCTCTTTGCTCACATTCACACAGGAAAGCAGGAAATTGGTTTGTTTCAAAATACCAGGGGACTCCTACTGCTTCTGGGAAGCTGCCTGTAAGAGTTTACTCCCTGGTCAGCACCCCTCATAGGAGCAGGTCAGAGGCAGGGGCAGCTCTTCAGGTTAAAGCAGCTGATGCCCTGTAGTCTGCAAGCTGCCACTCCTCTTTGTCTATGCCTGTGCAACTTCCACTGCAATGCAGGATAGTCAGATCCTTCTGAACACTTAGTTAGGCATGTAGGTGGTCCTTGTCTTCATATGAGATTTGTATCCATATCAAGAGCAAACCTTCAGCCTTTTAAGCAATTAGACTACAGTATTATGTTCCTGTATGCTCAAATCTGAAGTTGCTACTTAAACAGACCGCCTCTTATAGCACNAACTGGCCAGGTAAATTACCACCATCACATGGAAGAAGGAAAAAAAAAAAAAAAAAAAAAAAAAAAAAAAAAAAAAAAAAAAACAAACTGGTTTTGCTACTTACCTCACAGGCAGGACTGAAGGACAGCAGAAGAATGACATCTAACCATCTCTATTAAGAAAATAAAACAACAGCATTTGAATAATAGTAACCTCTGTAGGCTCTGCTAATTTATGGTTGATGTGTGCACTGTGTGGTTTTGTAAAAATTTCCTTCAGTCTGAAATAGGAGGAATTTAGTGCTTGAAGTGAAACATACCATTAATTTTGTGGTGCTTGAAAATGAAAGAACACTTCCTTTTCATGTTTCTTTTAGGTATTTTTTGGTTTCTTTTGTTTGTTTGTTTTGTTTATTTTTGATAGAAGGTTTAACATGCAGAAAACTGGGAGAGAAGAGAAGAAACAAGATCTGCATTTTAGTCCTTTTTTTCTTGCTAGGATTTTAAATGAAAAAATTAAGTTTCCTCAGACAAACGTCAGACCTCTTTTTTTCTTGCTTCATTGTGCATAGCATGTATATGTGTAAAGGAAAAAACAAATATCTGAGATCTCTCTAGTGAAAATTTGGGCATGTCATAGGAAAACTGCAATTTTTTGCTCTTCTTTTTTTCCCCCCCACACATAGCAACCCAATGCAAGCTTCACCTGGCTTTCCTATTCAACAATCTAGGATGGGAAACAAGGTGGCTTCTGAGCTATAGGCAGTGCCACTCTATAGGATAGCTGTTGCACAGCAGCAGGTTAACTTCTGACAAAATATAGACTGTAAGGTTATTTCGCTACAAGAGGGATCAATAACTCAGACTTTGATTGCTTGACAAACAAAAAGATACCTCCTGCAAAACCAACCAACAAAAAAACCCAACAAAACTTCAGAAAGCTAACTGCAAGTTGGAGAGTCGCCTGCATCTGTGCATCTTATAGCAGAAGAGGAGAGAAGTTTGCCCATCAACAAAGACAGTGACTGTAGCCTTAGCTAAAAGGAGGGTGAGGGTCATATAATTGTCATGACACAAATTTCTCCATTACAGCTTAGGATTCATATTCTCCCCAGACCTATCTATAATATCCCAAATCAATAGCTAGATACAGACTATGAGTGTCACCAGGAGTGCCTGAGGTACTGTTACTGCAGCCTTAGAACTGAGGAAACATCCCAGGGCCTGGGAAAGTTGTGCAGCAGCGGCTATAGAGCAGACAACAGACACATCAGAGATACTCAGTAAATATGTATTGAAGTATCAGATCAGATCGTCCCATTGTAGATCAAAAGCAAGAAAGCCTTTTGAATGCAAGAGGGAGAAAAAGAGAAGATGCTGTGTGATGTTTGCAACTCAAGCTTTTCTGAAGAAATACGCATTCAGCTGGAGGAATCTCCTATTATAAGTGAGGTACCTAAGCAAAGCTCCAAATACAAGTCCAGATTCAGGAAAGACAGAAAATGAATCCCTTAGTTATTCATAAAATCCCAAGGAAGTTTCCAGGCAGGACTGCCTGGAAGATGCTAGCCCAAGGATTGCCATTTTCAGACTACATGTTCAGTCCTCCTGGAATTGGGACTCAGCTTTTCTTGGAGTGAATGGAAATCATCCTAAGTTAGGCACCCAGAACTGATGGATGCTTATTTGGGAATCACATTCCTTGACATAAATTATTTTAACCAAGAGGAAAAAAGAACAAATTGGGTGAGGCTAATTATTCAACAAATCATCTGTTTACCTTCTGATGTGTGTGATAACCTTTGTGGTAGGTGCATATGAGAACATGACATTTTACATTAAGAGCAGCATCATTGTGTTTAGCTCAAATGCCTCTTGGCAGGCAGTGAAATGGCTTGCTGTACATTCGTATGCAAAATGTCATTTATATAAATGCAATCTTGAACACAAATACCCAGAGATACTGTTTTCCTGTATGCAAAAATTCATCATGATATTTTCTGTATTCTTCACTGTGAGGCATGAATGAATCATTCAAAACAGCATTTGAGAGTCACAGACAGTCATTGCCCCTTTCTTGGGCACCATGCAGAGATACGGCAAAATCTCTTCCCCAAGCCAAGGATTTAAAGATTTTATGCCAAAATGTCTCCTGTGTGAGAATGACTTGCAGAGCAGAGGCCTAAGCATTTAGGTAATCTAAGCTGAAAACACAGTAGTTAATATCATAGAAAATAGCAGGTTTTTCTTGAGACCTAAAACGAAAATAAGAACGTGAGATGCAAAATAATGAGTTACAGTAGTACTTAAATTCCTCACCTGGGATTAGACACTCTCCTATGACCTACAAATATCTTAGTGTTTAGCACAGAGGAATAATAGAAGAATTGAGTCAGAAAAGGACTAAAGGAGATGTTGGGCTTTTTTTTTTTTTTTTTTTTGGTATCTGGCTGCATAGAAATGAAGGCGAGGGCCAAGTGCATTTACAAAAGTCCTAATTTTCAGTGGATTGAGGTAGTTGACTCTGGATATTTGGTTTTATACCTCTTTACTCTTAGTAGCATTTATTGTAATTAACTGAGGAACATTTCATAGTAAAATGGAATATATATGACAGTATCTGCTCCTTAATTCAAAAGAACTTGAAATTTAGCAGTGTTTTCTTCATATGGCTTTTGAGGGTTTGGTTTTCCCTATTCCCATTCAATTAAAATGGACTCTGCCAAATTACTGTACACTGCTGAGCATAGCAAGGCATGGAACAGGGTCTTTGTCTTATGTCTATGATTCAAAAACTCACCTGCAGGCTTCAGAGACAAACTACTGATGAAATTTCTCATTAACCTTAATATAAAAATAAGCCCTTCCAGCTGACCATTGTAACACTTCCCCACGCTCAGTGGTAAAAATCACTTTACTGGAGGAAAGTAATGCTTTGAGATTCATCCTAATCGTAACTGACTACTAATCTGTTAGTAGAAAAAAAGAGAAATTAACTTTTCCCTTTCCCAGAAGCTCCTCTTCACTGCCAAACTATAATGTACAATAAAATACCTTTGTTTCAATGACCCTGGAAGTGACTGCAACAGATGTGGTTTGTTGAGTGGCACTCTGGTTGTCTTTGTGTCAGAAATGCCACAGGTGCTCATCTGATTTCTGCCCAAAACAGAGGCATTATCCTCCTCAAAATAACTTCCTGTGAAATGTTCAGCAATTCCAAACTGGTTCCAAAAGCAATGTCCTCTTAATGAGGAAAAATGGAAAACTGGAACACATTTGAACAAGAAAAGTTACTACAATCCATTTTCTGATTTCTATTCTCTGAGAAAACCCAGAGGTCTGATATGAGCGAGTTTCAATCAGTTTTCCACAGAGATGTCTGTTGTTATTTTCTCCATCTGACATAGAGGGAGATTGTCTTGTGGTCATTTCAGTCACAGATATCCACTCTTCTCCCTGCTCCATTTGGTTTTACAAAATGTCTGGTTTCTGCAAGCAGACTAGTTTTGCTCTTATTTCTCCAAGTGAATTGCCTCTTGCAGTCTTAAGCAATTCCTTTTTGGAGAAGCTGAACACACAGGGAAAGGGATATTCAAGGTAGTTTTTTTTGCAGGATGCCTTCCTCACACTGAAGATTAAAATCAGACATTAGGTGATTTTTACAGCATTTTAACATTGTGTGTTTGTGCTGTTTCTAAGGTGTGATTGTTATCAGTAGATTTAGTTAATTTTTAAGATCTCACTGTGTTATGTCTTATGGGGAGAAGTAATAGTTTTCATCAGCTCATCTGATACAGTTAGGGGAAAAAAGTGCTTGCTCGGGCCCACCACCTACTTTCGGATCTAAAAATTAATTTGCATGCATACAGCACGAGTCCTAGCTATGCAGCTGTCTCTTATCACACACTGTTCCCAGCTTTAAAATGTATGAACAAATGTATTTGAAGTGATGAATAAATAATCTTTATTTCAAAACACTCTTATTCCACAGCCTCTAGGTACTTCACAAAAAGTACAAACTTTCTATAAAGAATAAGGACCCATGTGCTGCCACCTGTATAAACAGAAGTGGCAAATTCTTCGATATAAAGAGCTGCTCTGCAGAGGACATAGACACATACACAGAGCCTTTACATATTGAAGCCTGTATAAAAGAAACAAAAAGTTCTCAAGAGTTTTTTCTTATGTCCACAAGCATTTGTCTGCTGTTGAAAAGTAAATGGAAAATGAAAGATAATAAAGGACAATGGCTGCATTATCCTGACTTCTAATCTGAAGTCTTAATTGTATTTTTAAAATACACAGATAACTACTCATATTTTGCAATTTCAGGTGAACTTTAAAAAATAGAGTGGGACTGATCAGCTTGGAATAAAGTTGGAGACACTTGCCCATTGAGAAACCTTCCATTCCCTCTCTTAGTTTTTTCTGTATTAAAGAGCACAGGTTCTCCAGAAGGGCTTTGCCCTCTTTAGACACTGAGCATTTACTAAGTGGTAGCTCAGGAGCCTACACACAGAAATATCCTGAAAACATTACTGCACTGTGGTGTCATGCACTTGTCTTATAAATTTTTCTTTGCTTTTACATTGAAATTCTTTGTCATTGGGGGCAGCTAATGTGAATTGTCTTGGAAGATAGAACCCATTGTATCCTGTGGCTCAGGGCTTCAGGTGTCTATGATCCCCAACCTGGTTTTGCATAATACAATTTTCACTGTGACAAAGTTCTATAGAAAAATGCTGTTACGGTGAGAAAGCCCATGAGCTAAAACAATGCAGGATGAAAAAAGCTAAACAACAGACTCAATAGAATTTGCTGAGATGATGTTACTTAAAGCTCAGGGATTCAAGTGGAAAATAATGACATGAAAAGCTGTAAAAACCTAGGGAAAGAAAAGCAAAGAGTAGGAAGAAAGCAAATCACTAATATCAAAGATTAACCTACACCAAGGATCAAGAGGCAGACCTTTCCACCACTGACTGATCACTGCCTGTTCAGCAAAGATTCATCCAGAGTCACAAGAACATTTGCATGGCCCTGTAGCATGATAGTCCTAGCTATTCACTGCACTTACTCACCAATAAATAAATGTTAGACTCTCAAGTTGTTTCTCTTGCTTGCAGACACAAGCACAGTAGAGGTACCAACAAAAAGCACCTGAAAGGCGAAGGCAGAAATGAGCCTCTGCAAGAGGAGCATCTGTTTCTATCCCTTTTCTCCTCATTGATTCCCCGCTATCAATTCTCTCTGGGAAGCCCAAACTATCAACTAAATCCATACTCATGGCAGCTGGTTATGGTAAGGGAAGAATGCTGGTGGCTGAAAAGAGGAAAGGAGATACATAAATCAAGCCTTTTTCTCTCACCTGCCCCTTGGCTAAGGAGAAGGGAATGATTAAGTGAGAAAGGGAAAAGGAGCAGATGTGGGGAGGGAATCCAGGAAGATGAAATTTCTCAAAGTAAAACTGAGTATTGCTGCCTTTACTATGATGGCTGTGAAGACTCAGAATACAAGCTAGCATTGAGCTAACGAAGCTAAAGCCACATTTTAGTTTCTGAAAGGAAAAGCAGGAAACGGTCTAGGCACTCATGTTCACTTCAAGTTGTTCTTCCCATAAGAAATTCAGCACTGTGGTATGATTTCTATCTAGTTTGGCCAGTTGGAGCTCAGCCATTTGTTGCCTGCATCTATAGGCTTCCAGTAATCCAAAGAGAAGTGAGCTTCATAAAGAAGGTTGAGGAGAAATCCTGGCTTCTTGAGAACTGACAGCACTAGTTTCTGCGGTACAGGCCTATCTTTATCCACATTATCTGTGAAACCAGGCTTGCAGCCCAAATTAGTTATCCTGCAAATCATGTAAATTTTCTAGTACAAAGAAAGTGTTCCTTTCTTCACACTTTTATGCTTTCAAAATCTAACTTTTTTAATCAGGGTAAATTATAAACAAACAAATGCTAATAGAAAAGATTGCATGCATAACTCCTGCAATGTATTTACCTATGTAAATAACATGTAATTTTCACTAATCACTGTTTCATGTCCCATTTCCTTCTGTAGTCTATATTTAAAATTGCATATTTGCCACTATCTACTTTCTCAATGTGTCTTGATATGAATATTCATACCACCACTGAGTGTTTGATTACTTCTGTGCTAACCTTGAAAATACTAACCTTGCATCATAGCAAAGAGGTAGGTGCTGTGGTAGCGTAACAGTGATGAAAACAATACAATAAATAATGCTTAGACTGATTTATCAGCACTGTTTGGGATCACACCATATACCCTTTCTTTTCACCTCAGCAGCTGTTTTTTTACCCTCATACAACTGAGTGAAGTTAGTCCTCACTATAGTTCCCTGAATTTTAACTCTAAAGACTGGATTTCTCCAGAAAATTAGTTGTGCAAGTAACGGACAATGCAGAATTCCTGCACATTGTGCACTCTTTTCAGGTAGGACAGAAAAACAGTTTCTGTTTCAGCTGGATGCATATTTGCACATTCCTTTTTCATCATGTGGAATCTGAGAGAGCATATTTCCTGTCCTAAATCTGTGGGTGGCAATGGGGGGAAGAGGCAGAGTCTGGAGAAGTTCTTTAGGGAGAGAAAAGGGAGAAAGATCAACAGAATTAAGTCTGCTGAAGTACCTTGGAACCAATCTGAACCAGTCTCATGGAAGGCCAAAATAGGCCAAATTAGGCCTAAATGTGCCCTGGCTTGCCCAGACATGTTTTCCTGCTCTCCCTCTCTCTGCTGATGGGAGAAGCAACCACGGGAAAGACAGACAAAGGGCCTGGTGCCTCCATGTGTGTCCAAGCTTGTTTACAGGATATCCACACATGTTTATACACTTGTTTGTGTTCTGCCCTAAAAAGGTAAAAGTAAGCCCTGGCTACACCTAATGTGGTTAAACTTGGCAAAGTGTCATTCTTATTGGATGATCCATGGCCAAAGAGCCATTAGTCTCAGGATGCATTGATAAAAAGAGATGAGCAGGTAAAGACAACACGCTTTTGCCTTATTGTGCTCTGCCTTAATGACCTCCTGTCTCATTGCTTTCTGCCCTTGCATCCTGCCATGCTCTGCTAAGCTATAAGCTAGCACTGCTACATAATAACAAGGCCTGACACTTTGGGTTTGTCTACCTGGAAACTACCTTGCCTCAGATTTGCCAGGAAAAGGCTTTAAGTGCCTTCACGTGATAAGCTTGTTTAGCCAATGAGGCATTGTACCAAGACTGCACATCTGCAAGACATCCTGCTCGCAAGTCTTCCTCCAAGACTGAGGTCCCTGGAAAAGAGACAGATTGTCCAAGAGGAACCAGGATTAGGTCAGATATTGTCTGCCTCTCTCCCACCACCCCTGTTAAGAGTATGGGAACATCAGAAGTCTTAACAACTGCCAAGATACCAACAGAACTCCCTGCAAGTGTTTGGGTACTCTCCGGGAACTGTAGTTGGCCTGGGAATCCAGAAATATAAGTTTGTGAGTAAATACTCAAAAGCCTCTTCGCAAAACTTTGTAAAACTGTAATTCCAAGTGCCTTCTGCCATAAGCAAAAAGGAGCTTCTTGAGACCCTCTAGTAGGCAAGCAGTATAATCAACCACAAGAACCTCTTTTCCAGTTCTAATGGTTTAGTTATTTCTTAAGTGTTCTAGATTCTGTTGTTCTCATCTATGTAATACTTTTCATGACCATTGCAAAGAACTTATTATTGTTAAAAATACTGAGTGGGGGCAAGAGTCCTGAGTATCAAAACTAATAAAGAATATTTACCATCTCACACAAATAGCTTACTGCCACTACAACCAGTTTACTTCCATTATGACTGTTTTATATGATGAAGTTTTGATGCTCAACTTATTTTGAAACAAAGGCATTTTAAGAGAGAATGAACAGAACAATTTCATTTGGAAAAAGAATGAAGACTCATTATTTTAAGATTTCCCTTATAATTCAAGATCTGGGCCAGTTCCCTGACCTCTTAATGTTTAGTACCTAGGTCTGAATGAACCATGCCTGTTTCCCTACACTGACCATGAAGGAAACCTAGAGTCACTCTGAGGCTGTCAAACTGCCCCTTTGCTCTGCTCTCATCAGACCCCATCTGGAATACTGTGTGCAGTTCTGGAGCCCCCAGCACAGGAAGGACATGGAAGTTAGAAATGTACTGTCTTTATAGTGAAAAAAAACTAAACCAAAACAGAACCACAAAAAAGAACCAACTAAACAACAAAACAAAAAGAGGCATGAAAATTGCATGGAAGTGTTGGAGCGGGTCCAGAGGAGGGCCACAAAGATGATCAGAGGGCTGCAGCAGCTCTGCTATGAGGACAGACTGAGAGAGTTGGGGCTCTTCAGCCTGGAGAAGAGAAGGCTTCGAGGAGACCTTATAGTAGCCTTCCAGTATCTGAAGGGGGCCTACAGGAAGGCTGGGGAGGGACTATTTATAAGATCTTGCAGTGACAGGACTAGGGGCAATGGGTTTAAACTGGTAGAGGGGAGATTTAGACTGGATGTCAGGAGGAAGTTCTTTCCAGTGAGGGTGGTGAGGCACTGGCACAGGTTGCCCAGGGAGGTTGTGGCTGCTCCCTCCTTGGAGGTGTTCAAGGCCAGGTTGGACGAGGCCTTGAGTAAGCTGTGGTAGTGGGAGGTGTCCCTGCCTATGGCAGGGGTTTGGAACTAGATGATCTTTGAGGTCTCCTTCCAACCTTACCATTCTATGAGTCTATGATTCTTCTTCCCCCATTCAAACCTCTGGATACAGAGGCGGGGCAAAGAAGGGATTTCAAGTGCCCCACAACAAATACTACCTAGGAACCCTTCTGCACGTGGGATTTAACAGAAAGAGCGACTCAAGGGCTAGCTTTATAGCAGATCCATTTATGAATTTCATCATGGGGCAGTAATATCGAGAGCCAGCATTTGATGGAGACTGAGTTCCCAAAAGGTTAGAAGCGTCTGCTCCGTATTTTGGAAGAGGACAAAGGTACACTCAGCCAGAACCCGTTTTTTAAAAAAGACATATCAATCACTTCATTTTATGGACAGATGAGAGCACTATTCACTGAGGACCACTTCTTTCCCACACAATACATTTAAAAGAGTTCTATTGGGATATAAAAATGCAATTGCCAAAGTTATTAAAATTAGATTGTTGCTATGTAACATGCTGCAATTTTTTTAATCTATGCAAGCTGTGTCTTGCTCTTGGACACAGTTCAAAGCTGAAATGGACAAATCCCAAGTAATTCTATAAGAATCAGCAGGAAACTATAAGACTCCAGAACTCTGAACTTTAACCAAGTTTCATCTTTAATGATTCTATTCTGCCTCCAAATAAACTGAATTACTAGAATCTAAAGCTTATTTAGGAAGTTGCCATAGTAACAATTAACTACCTCTAATCCTTTCAGCTTTATCTTTTTTTCACTGAGGTGTCCTAAATTACTTGAATCCTGAATAGCTACAGTAATATATCCATGTCTTTGAACTAAATGACATGGTTTTGCTAGAATATTATGTGAATATTGATTGAATTTCTAATTGGAACTAGTCATCATTTTGCTGACAGCATCACTGAGAGAAGTGATGTTAAATCAAGAATGATTATTAACAGGAAAAGTGAAAAAAAAAAAATATTGTTTCCACAAGGAAAGCAGATAGGCTCATCAAGATGAAGAAATAGTGAATGCAGTTGAATTAGCTTAAATAATTAAGTGGACTACAAAACTCCACCAGATGCAGTGCTGTCTGTTTCTGCTTTTATCCTCATACTCTTTTAAAACATAAAAATATCAGAGAAACCCAAAGAGATAAATTCTGACCTGTGGCTTAAATAATTATTCATGCCAATGCAAATGACATATTAACCCTAATTTTCTAACCTAAGTGTATTTTCCACTCACTTTGTTGGTATGCTCTGTGCACTTTCAGTTTTATGCTTATCCTTTTAATTATTTCTGTGGACTCTTTTCCAAGGATTACTCACAGCTGTTGGGTGCTCAGAGTTTCTAAGTTACTCTTCCTCGGCATGGCTTGATTATCAAGGAGTACTTCAGGGCCTCATGAAGAGTAAAGATTAGCTCTTCTTGGTAACATGGCTGCTTTTTCTTCTTGCCAAGACATACAGGGGCAACTGATGTGCACCAGCAATTGTAACAACTCCAAAGCTTAATTTGACTCTACAGGATGTTCAGTCTCNGCAAGCGAGCGAGCTTGTGCTACCTGCTCATCCTTTATATAGTTCAGCCCGAGACTGATGGGCCTTTGGACATAGACTAGCCAATCAGGATGGCAGTTTGCCCAGTTTGCCCATATTAGATGAAGCTGGGGCTTTTGTGGCCACCACCCCCAGCTCGGAAGGAGAGGGGGCAGGGGAGCATGCCTGGGCAAGCCAGGACATGTACAAGCCCACCTTGGCCTTTTCAGGCCTACCACGACACAGGTCCTTCACCAACTTCTTCTACAGTCAGCTTTTATTGCAGACCTCCAAAGGAGACCTGCATCATGCTTCAAACGGCAGTCACCAGCTTTGAGAAGGACTTCAAGGAACAGTGTCTGTAGCACCTCACTCCTGTGTTGCAGCAATCACCAGTCTTCTGTCAACTTCTAAGGTCTTCTGTGGTCAGAGTTAGTACCTGGACCATTTCAAGCAAGTCAGTAATGGCCAGAAATAGCCACAAACACCCATATTTCTTAGACGACACTGAAATCTGTAGCATTAACATTGATGTTCTCATTTGTTCTGCATTCACAGTATTTTGGTCACTCATCTTTCAGATAAATTCCACTTTTTTTGTGGATTGCTCTTGTTTAATTACTGTACTAGAAAAAGCAGTGCATTTTCACCTTGTGGTTTGGTTGTTTGGGGTTTTTGTTTGTTTTGTTGTTTAGTTGGTTCTTTTTTGTGGTCCTGTTTTGGTTTAGTTTTTTTCACTATAAAGACAGTACATTTCTAACTTCCTAGTTGAAAGTAGGAAAAAAGCCACCTATCAGTGGCACTACTCAGAGAGCAAGTAGTCTTTTTTACATCAGATAACTACAAGCACTAACTGATAGAAAAGGAACTTTAAAAGAATTGGAGCAAAATAATTCCAATTTCATTTGATGGCATGCCTTTTCTAAAGTTGGTCCTAAGGCAACAGGGGAAAAGCAGATGACTTCACTATTGCTTTGATGAAAACAATATTCATCTGGATTACCCTTAAACCTGTCCTGGGGTTTAATAATCACTTTAACTGCAGATAGCTTAAGAGAAATAGCTCAGTATTGGTTTCATATTATTTTCCCACATCTTGAAGAGAATCTCTGCAAGTCTGCTGAATGCCTTTTTTTTTTTTTTTTTTTTTTAAATAACAGAAAAACAACATCCTAAAGTAAATATGTTAGCTCTATACCTGTATCTGACAGGAAGAAACATAATCACTCAACACAAATAAAATCTGGAACAAAAGGATAAGATATGGTCATTTTTGAACTAGAGATAATGGTTCAGCAGCTGTAGCTTTCTTGTCTGCACTGCAGTTCTCAGATTTTTCATAATTTACATGACTAAGAGGTGTTTGGCTGCTGAACCTTGTAATTCACAGGGAAATAGCATCTGGCTATTTACACTGTTATAATTGACCTTGGAGAGCTTCCTGTACATATTTTTCTCTTAGAAAAAGGCCTACTACTATCACATAAAGCAAAGTAGCAGTGATGTCAGTCTTCAGAACGTCATATAGTGTGAAGCAAACATAGATCCTGGGCCATGCACTGTTCACACTGAGAATAGGACAGGATAGTCATATAGATGGATGAATAAGTAGCTTTTAGCCACCACTTACTCTACAGTACAAGGTGCCAAGCTGGGCAGTACAAAGAGGTGGCTATCACCTGCACACATTCCAGCCAAACCACCCTTCTGCCTTACAAATCAGCTACTGTTGTTTTGTCTCCTGTCATTCTTTTGCTAAAATTCTCATAACAGACTGTGGCTGTTAGGATGGGACAGCTGCAGGTGGCTGATTGTGAAATGTCTGACTTATAATATAAGGAAGATAGAAGAACAGAGGAGGGAGAGCCACTGAGGTTGGTGACAGTGTCAGTGCTTCACTGGTTCTGGCTATTAGTCACTGATCAGCAATAGGCTGCCTTATTGACAAGGGGATGAAGTCGGCTGAGAAGGCTACAGAGTAAAAGCAGTGTCCTCTCTGGGTCCAAGCATGCTTGAACAAATGCAGGGCTGGAAACTGCTCTGAGCAAGCTGGCCGCAGTAGGTAACTGCCTGCCCACTCTCAGCAGTACTGGAAGAAACATCACTTCCATATGTGATTGCTGTAGAGACAGGGAATTAATGTGGCCAAGTCAGGAATTATAAAAATATAATTACTTTGTTTTCCTGAAAACCCCACCACCAAACTATATACAGTATTAGTTTAGGTTTATTTACAGGCTCTAATTCAGTCAGGAATTTTCCAAAGGATGTTATGGGCAAATTTAGTGATTTAGGAAGTCAGAAAATGAAAAAGGCTACGCTACAAACATAGCTTTACCCCACTATCAATCAGGCTGAGCAAGGAACTAAGCGACCAGCAGGCTTTACTCACGGAGGTGAGATAGGTATTCGGTGATGATCCTTTGCTGGATTTCTCTGCAGAAGCAGCCTTCTGATGTTGCAAACAATCTCCAATCATTGATCCAAATGGCAAAGTCCAAGGTGAGTGGAAAGCCTGCTAAACTCAGAAGTGTCTCAAGGCATGGCTTCCACAAGACAGAGATTCATGGAAGTGATGCTGACTAAGCAGCAGCAGGGGAGAGCCAAACTGCTAGGGTCTTCCCCAGTTTGGAATATCAGCCAGGAAATCAAGGCTGCTGTACTGTCTGAGAGTAGCCGGGTCTGGGTGCCACCAGCAGCTCTCTCAAATGGACCCCAGGACTTGCCAAGCTTGCAAGTTTGCAGAGACTGGTTCAAAAGTGGGAACAACTGTCCCAAAGCAGGGATGGTGCAAAAACCAAAAGGTTTCCAAAAGGTAGGAGTTGTCCAAAATGGGAACTCTGTCACAGCAGGAACCTGTCCTGTCAGGAGCTCTGTCAAGGTGGGAACATCGCTCCTTTTTCCCTTGCTCTATTTATGCTTTGTCTAGAAAAGTGTCCATTTACCATTTTATACTGGGTGCAAAGAACCCAGCCAGCCACCAGCCCAATTCCCAGCATAGCCTGCCACATGGGCCAGTATACATGTGGAGAAAGGTGCCTTTTGCTGTCCCTGCCTTCAAGACTACAGGGAGGAGGGGAAGCAGTTTTCACACCACCTTCTCCTCCCTGTTCAAACCCCCATAGATGGAGAGGTGGAGGGAGAAGGAAGGAATTTGGAGTGCTCTACAACAGTAATGCTCATAGCTTCGGCAAGGGCTACTTGCAAGATAAATGTGAACAGCTAGAATGGCAGGTGAAAGATATGCAATGTCTACTCAGCATTAGTTTTAAGAAACTATGTCTGAAAGTCCCTAGCCCTTCTCCCCAGTTCTCTTCCCAGGAGGGACATGCTGCATTTTGCAATTAAATCTCACTCTAGGAGCAGGTCCTTATCCTGGGCACTAACCTCACAACCACATCTTCAGCTCATTTTCTTCCAGCTCCTGATGCCACCCGACGCTCTTGTCTTCTGTTTTCTCCGTCTTTTGGCTTTGCTCCTATGGGCTTCTGGCTTGATGGGGTGGCTCTTTGCCAGTCGTTTCCTCTGTGTGGCAGCAAAGCAGACAAGCATCACAGCCTCAGCCTTCCCCCTTTCACATTATTTTCAGAGAAGGCTATGTCATCTCACAAAGAGGGTCTCCTCAACATTTCCCCTGGCCACTTTGCCTTTCTCTGTCAAGCTGAACACAGCCTCCACACCATGTCCCATACCACCTGTGATGCTCAACACAGTACTTGAATGTACAAACACAACACATGCTCTTCCATAAATATGCTTCATTTGCTCAGCCCTGTTTAATTCAGACACATTGATTCATGCATTTACTTTCCTTGGAGATATTGATACCAGCTCATACATACAGAATGAGAAGGGAAGTAGCTATAGCATTGAAATTGGTCTGTAACAGATGTTATCAAAGATACTTGTAATGTCTGCATTGCACACATCTTTGTTTCTTGGGTTACATCAGAGATAGAGAAATAGAGGAGAAAGAAAGAAGGATTGTAAACCTTAGGTGTATATCTGGGAATGAAACAATTTTGTACATTCATTTTTGTCTTGAGAGGAGACATCTTAAAAACTACAAAATACACTCTGAACCTAAGGAGAAAGAGCTATACCTTTGATTTCTAGCAAAAGCATACTGTGGCTTTTCCTGTATTGAGCAGAAAGAAAAAAAAAAANTTTAGAAAAAAAAAAAAAAAAAAAAAAAAAAAAAATAAGTGTGCTTTCAAAAGTGGTAACCAGAGACAGTTACAAAATAAAAGCTGCTGCTAGAGTCTAGGTGTCCTTGTGACAAGTTAAACCTAGCCAAGTTAAAACCTAGTTTGTATCTTCAATCAAAATAATCAATTTTAAACAAAGATAGAGATATTTTCTTTTGAAGTTTGTGAAAGCACGTTTTCATTCTACCAAAGAAATTGTTTATATTTCTTAAACTTGAAAGATGCAGTTAATAATTGTTGTCAAACTTCTCAAGTGCTGGTTGTGATCAGCGAAGCATGGGGTTTCACTTTTTTTGTTCACTTTCTCTCTGTAGTTCTGCAGTTCTCAAATCCTCAAATAATATTTTATAATTAACAAAGCTTTGTAATTAGTTTTAGGCTGGACTGCTAATTTACTTCTCATTACCCCAAAATAATAATGTTCAGTATAACTTACAAAGCTGGCTGTTTTTTCTTCATTACTTTAATGGTGTCTTATTTTGTGATGTGGGTGTAACTTGTGTGATTTAGTCTTTGCATCACATTCACAAAATGACAGAACCTATAAGTAAAGTTCTTGATACTTTCAATGAGAAAGACATAATTGTTTTCTTTTACTGCAGCACATTAAATATTTGTTAGGGATTTGTCCTCCACCCTACATTGAACACAGAAAGATTTACTGGAAAATTGCAGTGCTTACTGTTGTCACATATCTTCAATCCATGTAATTATACTTTTATTCAGAAACTAAGATCCATCTTTAAAACTAAACCTACTTTAAGCACATTAGTATTCAGAGTAGTTATTTAAATAAATTCCAAGCTCCATTTCCTAAATGGTAAAGAAAAAAAAAAAAACAAAACAAACCAACTTTTTATTAAGTTCTTCAGAGGCAAAGTATATATTGTAGAAGCAGATAGTTGACAGAAACTTTGTGGTTGGTGTTGTTATTACAGTGTTATTAGCTTGGCATTTAAAATCGTTCACTATTTTTTCTTGACTAATGTCCATAATAAATTATAAACAATTATTTCTTTACATTATGATATCTTCACTGGTGATTTTGAGTTATAGTTTTGCTGATATTTACTGATATTACTGATTTACTAACTGTGAAGCTGAAGTTTTCTCTGCATATATAACCCTGCATATTGCTACATGGTTGGCAAAGCTGTTTTGCATATCTGCTATTGGAAAAATAAATCAATCTCCTCTGAGTCTGTGGAGTGGTTCACCTATTTTGTGAAGCCTGGATTAATTTTCTGATTTGATAATGTATCTCATATGAGCAGCAAGTATCTGCTTTAAAAAATATATTATCTTCCAGTAGTTGGTATTATGTTTTCACAACAGTGGCACAATCTTAGAATAAAAGGAAAATAAAATCAGCAAGTAAGGCCAAGTCATAAATCGTTTGGTTTTCCATCTGTATGAATTGATCTAATAGATGATATTATTACTCCACTAAATCTGATGAACTCTTTAAAAGGGATCAGGTGGCACTTTAAAGAGAAATGGTCAAGGAAAGACAAACCATCCAGACAAGGTAAGCAAATGTCCCAAACACTCTGCCTAACTTCATTTTATACTGTATGATGATTTAAGAGGATGTTTACCTTTCTGTATTTTCTGTTCAAATCACAGGAACAGAGAAGCACACTTACAAAAAGCATATGTTCATGAATACTATGTTTGCATAAACAGAGACCTCTTCTTACAAAGTCCTTGAAAATTGGAACATAGAAGGCTGATGCTAAAGCAGGCTGTCCTGAGCCCTGTCACTGCTGCAGTGATGAGCTCTGAGAAGTGAAATTCTCAAAGAGGACATCACCACAAGAACTTCAGATAGGTGTATTAGAAAGGTACTTGTTAAAAAGTCAAAACTGGGCATCCATACACTAACAAATTCCCCAACTCTGTACTATGCAAATAGAAATCAGCATTTTTATAATCTTCAATATGTTTGTAATAAAGACAAAAAAAAAGCTAAACAATTTACTAGACAAAGAAAAATTATGTGCATTCTGTACCCTTCAAAACACTAATCAATTCTTCTTCACTAATACTAGGAATATTTTTTTAAATAGAAATTCAGATCAGCTTTACCTTAGAAATCTAGTAAATTATTTTACCCACTAAAATGGTGTACACTGTTCTTGTTGCTAAGATACTTCACCTGTATTTGTTGACCAGTTTTCTTCTGGTAAATATTCATTGAGGAATCTAATTTTTTTTTAGCAAGGTCAAAGCATAGCTCCCCTGATGTCAACATGGTTTTTATATTTTTTACCTTTGGCTGGTTTATTTGCATTTCCATCTAGACCTTCATCCAAATGAACTTCAATTATCCTTTACGTTGGATCCAGACTCTAGACTTTGGCCAAATCCCGTGCAGATAATTTACCAATTAATAATATTATCTCAACAAATTACTTTAAAAAATAATCTCATTGTGTCAGCAAGTGCCATTACAGGTGCTTTGTCTTACATTCTCTAGTGATTTAGAAGAAAAAGGCCAGTCAAACTACCCACAAAGGACAATAATGCTAAATTATGCTTCATTAAGTCAGTACTGCATTTTTAAAATCTTAACTTTTGGGTTTGAGCATACAGTTGTGCAAGGAAACAAAATCCATTGTAAGTGTTCATCAACAGAATGTGGCTATTGGAGAAAGTTCTCCAATGGCAAAAATTCTCCAGAGATATGTGTTGAACACATGTAACAGTTGATAAAATCATGCAGCACAGATTATTTCCTCTGTTTAATAGAGGCATTGAAGATAGGTTTGTTGTGCATTAATTAGTAAAGTCATTGTTAAAGCTCCTATTCATCAGATTTCAGAGGACTTTTAAGAACAGAAGGCATCTAGAGACATTAAGTGATTTATGTAGATGATGTCATAAGACACCACTGGTTAGGATAAAAGCTCATGCTGAATTCTTATTCTGTAGATTCAAGAACAAGTCCTCAAGTATGTCACCAGAGGAAATTAAGTATAGGAAATTTGGAGGTAGTAGTTTAACAAAACTCAAGCAAGCCACTTCAAGAAAGCATGAAGAGAAATAGAAGCTTTTATCCCCAAAACTGCTGTTAAATTCTGTGTCTGTAAAAATAGCTCTTGACCACTCAATGTGATAAGCTTAAAGCAACTAGGAGAATAATTTTCAAAACAGAGAGGTTTTATTCTACATACACAATGTAATCCGAGCATGGCCTCACCCTCAAAATGTGCTAAGGAAATAGCTGGGAGATTATTGCAGTCCATCAATGGGTGCCCTGTATCTGCATTGCAAAGATTTTTCTGCTTTTTTAGTTTAATTATGAATGGTTAATGTATGAGGGATTTGCTAGCAAGTTTCTCTTCTGTGTCATCTTGCAACCTATTTAGAAAATGAATTCCAGAGGGAATAGTAGCACCCATAGTTCATTAAATGCTTTGAGCTCAGACTCAGAATGACACCCATCAGATATGTGCTGTACATCCCTCCCTACTCAAAATGCATCAGTTGAGATGTATGCTACAGGATCATAAAACTCAATAGAAATTAAAAACATGCTAAAACCTCCTAATTAGGAAAGCATGATTTGGAAATATTAGGTTGCAAACTGTAACTTCCAATAATAATAATAATAATAATAGAACCTGGCTATGATTTAGTGTGGTATCTGTAATTTAGGATCCCTTAAAAAATTTTCAGCAATTCTAGGTTTCATATGTTTTACAGCAGTAATTCAGTAATCAAGTGCTTAAGAACATTTTTTACATTAACAATGGGTCTTACAGAAATGAAAACATCAGAAAATATTTAAAATTTACAACTAAGTATTGCTTAAGATCTTTGCTGAGTATGTGAGAAATTGTGGCACTAACAGAGCCAGAATGCAGAGGAAGATTGTTTCCACAGCAATTAATTTGCTTAGAGATGGTCTTTTAAATAGAGTTCCCCAGCTGATATGGTAAATATTTGGTTTTGTACCTAGAACTGTGTATCTCAAGTGGTCACTTCACGATGTGCCCTTGAGTAGCCAGGAATTCTGCAAATTGAGATCCATTGCCTTACATCAGAGCTTGCAGTTTAATACACTGAAATGGAGATAACATGCTGCATATGTACATGTTTTCATAACTTACCTTCATTTCCAAGGACATCAGCAACTAAGTACATTGTGATGATGTGCTCACAAGTTTATACCAGAGCTAGATACAAAGGAGTCAAGCAAGCCTTTCTCTTGTTGATACTTAACTCCATACCAACTTCTGTCTCACTTGTACTCTCTGCAGCTGTGGTAAGAGATTTTTGTTTTGTCAATTGTTTTCATTATTACATTGCAGGGGGAATACAATCCATAGGTACTTAGGGACATCCTTTACCTCCAAAGTGAAAATATCTACATGTAACAAGAGGTTTAGAAATTGAACTGCAACCCTTCAAGAATTCTGGGAAGTTACTTGTAGTGTGCTTCATTTTGTGAGAATCTGCATTCAACAGCACTAGAGAAGGTCTTCAATGCCAATGCTCTGCTTGGCCTTGGAAAGCCTAAATACAAGACCATAAGAGAGCACTTAAGTGGTTTGGAATATCTCACCAGTGCCACAGTGCATTCCCAGTTAGGAACAAAGAGAATTTCTTTAAAAATTAGTTATACTGATCTGCATGCCATTTTCCACAGATTCTGAATCATCTGCTGAGCTCATTCCAAGACAGGGTTCAAAAGAATGAGTTCATAAAATTGACAAAGAATCACTATGCTTAGTAATTTTTTTTGACATTGTGATGGTTTGGGAGTTTCACACACACACACACACACTTTGTAAAATCACCCAGACTAGACTCAGCTGGCTGGAAGTTAAGGAATGAAGCTATATTTACAGCTTAGCACAACATACAAGCAGATATATACACTATATACAGGAATATTTACAGAAATATACAAGTTAAATGTAATACAGAAACACAATACCCCCCCACCCAGAAACCAAAGTCCCCAGGAGGGGCTCCCAACCACCCTTCCGCCTTCTTCCCTCCCCTCTACCTTTCCCCAGGGTTTGCCTTATGCACAAGGTGAGTTTGGAGGATCAGTCAGGGGGGTTAGAAGTAGAGTGGTTAGTTAGGTTATTCAGCGGAGAGGAGAAGACCCACTGGTTCCCAGAGAGACTCTCTGAGTTTCTTACTTATGTTTGTGTTCTTGTGCTTATACATCTCAGCAAGCCTATGAGTGAAGTAGACATCATTGTTTTCCTTTCACAGCCTATAATATAATTTTCTACATTAAAATATTCCAATTAGCCTCAAACCAGCACAGATATATTTTCACTGACACAGACTTACATTCATATCCCTAGTAACTATACATGTATATTCAAGCTAGACAGTTTATCGGACTCACCTGGTAGGACATGTTTTATGTTCACTTGTATAACCTTCTTCCAAGGCAACAGTAGCTCCCCAAACATTAAGGATCTTTATCTCTGAAACTATGTTACTCCTCTTTCTGGGGAATCCTGTCTCCTACACAGCTTTACATGGTAAATCCTCTGACTGTTATAAGCACGGGAGAAGCACAAGGAAAACGGAGAAAACTGATCTGTGACGGACTTCCTAGTTTTTAGGGGGTGGTACGTTGGGTTTTGTTTGTTGACTTTTGTTTGTTGTTTTGTGGGTTTCTTTTGTGGTTTGCTAGTTGATGGGGTTTTTTTGCCTTTTTTGTGTTCTTGGTTTTGTTTGTGGATTTGTTGTGTTTTTTGTTTACTTGTTTGTTTTGGGTGGAGTTTTATTTTTGGTGGTTAGCCTTTGCAACGAATGCGACTAACTTCAAGTTAGTTCATTATTCTAACTAATATGCCCCTTAATCACCCATACATGGTAAATAAATGCTTCACGTTGAGTCAGTTGAGCGTATCACAACTTGAACTACAACTGCTGCTGCAGAATATTGAAATAAAATAATATATCAAAAGTTATGCAAGTCAGTAGAACAAGTAGAGTGGCAAAATACTATTTCAAATATATAACACAAACCAGATTCTGAATCACATCATGTCTTTAGAGTTTGAAGACAGAAGCTTAGTCTCCTTTGCTGTTCTATCTCCTACAACTCTGTATTTATTGGTGAATGACCCATCGTAACTTGAAATTTATACTAACAGATGCATGACAGATAATCACTTATTTGAAGAGAAAGTACAGGCTGGCAAATTGTCCTGAAATTGTTTGATTTACTTTGGAACTACAAAGGCGAAAACATTTTCCAGCTCAGCACACTTGTGAGACAATTATTTGGGAATCCGGAACAGGATAAAACAGAGCTCTAAGTGGAGAGTCATTGCTGTTTTTTGCTGAAAGGCAATGAATTTTTAAAATGCATGTAGAGTTCACCTTTTGCATTTCTTACCCTAGAGCCACTTTATAGGTACTCCTTTCTGCTATTGCTTTGCAAGGGTATTATGGTTGCTACTGGGAGAAGTAAGGTAAAATTCTTATGTTTAATGTACTACCATTTGACAGGGGCTCTTCTTACATAACTGATAGCTATCTCAATATGCAAATATATGGATCCTAAAGCTGTCTCACCTCTCCCATTTGTATTCCTTAGTATCTACTGCAGCGTACAATTACGTTTCTAACTCTTCCTATTATAAAGCACTCCAGTTGCCTCATAAATTTGATTTTGGGTAGTTGACTGTACTTAAAAAATCACATTTCTGTCAATGTTGTACACTGTACAAAATTGACCATTCACTTGCATTTTGTTTTAGAAGGATTCAGTTTGCACAAAGTAATCTAACTCAGTAAAGAAGTAGGTGTCAGATCCTTATCGCAAAGTGGTGAATGAGATTTCCATTGTGGGGAGGTTCATAGCTTGTCCAAATTCAGTGTGTTGAAGATATCAGCAAATCAGAGCTGTCCCAGAAGTCAGTTGGTACTTTCACTGTAGCAGCTGAACTAGAAATAGCTTCCCTGAAAGCAGAGAAATTAAAGTAAAAGGGGAACAAGATAACATTAATTGACTCCTTAATATGTTACCATTTCCTACCAAGTCAAGTTTCAGATAAGAAATTTGAATGTGGATGAAATGTGATAATTTTTGTATAACTCATCTAAAACGAGCTTATGTTTCCTCCTCTACCTTTGTAATGCTACACTTTACTATCAGAAACACTCTTTCAAGATGTATCTACACTTTTTGAGATCTTACTACAGATTAGAGTGCCATATAGCCTCAAATTTCTCACCTCTGCCATAATCTTGAGAAATCTGAAGGAGCTGTCAAATGTTACAGCAAGCTGTGTCAGTATGTGCAGATATCTATGCACAAGACTTAATGCATCTTTGAAGTATGTCTTCTCCTGCCTAGAGAAATTCTGTGGCAAGAGGGAGGGAAACTTCATGAGAAATCAGTAAAGATGATCAGATGATGGATGGGAATTACAGGAGTCAGCCTGGAGTTTGGTGCATTCATTTATAAAAGCTAACCCCTGCAAATACTGACAACTTTGGAGAAACACTGCATGGATTATAGATGAATGAGAACTGCTGTTCTGAATAGTAAAGACAATATTTAGAGCAACAATGAAGGAGAGGACATGCTTACTTTCTAATTCACCTTAGCCTGTAAACAATGGGCATGCAGGAATGTTGCACTCAAATTCTTTGAAAGTGAGCCCATGGATTCATTAGGGCATAGGTCCAGAGTGAGCTAGTGTTTTGGTAGATCTCTCTCTTACTCTACATGAACATCCAATGAGCATTATGCTTCTTAATATTTTTAATACAGCAGACTAGGAAAAACCTTCATTTTGAGGGCATCTCAGACTAAGTGAGATTATCACCTCTTCTATGTTATATGATATCATAACTTATTAAATCACAGCCTCCTTTAATATCTTAAAACAGAGAATCAAAAGTAAACTGTTGTGGTTGACATATTTTCTGTCTTTTCTCCCCCAGTTCCATAATACACATTTCTCCTCAGATATCCCATTGGCAGGATAAAATAAACCATGAAGTAATTACTGGAAGATTCCTTCAGACAAAGGAGGAAAAAGAACACAGCATTATTTTTTAAATGTGAGAGCAGATGACCGTTTGCTGCAAGAAGAAACAAAAGAGATTCTTTGATTCTGGAACTCTTTCAGCTAAGACTAGATTGAACTGCATCCTCAAAACTTTGCTCCAAACTCAGCCAGAGTTCATAAACTTCAACAGGGCACTTGCAGCTAACAGCCTGACTTGATATCATAGCAGTCCCTTTTAGTCTTAAAATCTATGAATTGGTTCTCAATCATATTAAGTGAAATAGCTCTTTATACAATACAGAATCTGTTGGCTTTTATTCTCATGGCAATGGAACTTGCTAGATGCAATTAAGTTAGGCAAATGAAGAATTTAGAAGACTGGCATATTATTCTTTATTAGACTGCCTGCTGAGTCTTTGGCTCTGTGTTAATTCCAAGAGACTGCCCTCTAGCAAGCCTTTGCATTTTTTTCACTCCATCTTGCATATAAATATTTTACTGTGTTCCAATATAAAAATTTGATAGAATTTGAACTGAGGAAGCATAGAGGAGACAAGGACATTAAAGCTTATGTTTCCAAACTTAAAATATGTTTTTTTTTATATTAGCTCTCTTATTAATACAATTGAGAAGAAAGTATATATGTTGCTCTAAGTTTTAGAGGGAAAGATATTTTATATTCTCAGATTAATCAGGAAGCATCTTTGGCTAGTACAAAATATATCTACTTTATAATGAAAAATACTCACCTCAGTGGATAAACACACAAGCAGTGTGATCTTTTCCTGTGCCAAAAAGAGAGATCGTTAATCTATTCTGAGCCGTAACAACTTTAGAAAGTCACACCCACAGAGCATCTTTTCACCAAGATTGAAGTGTTAAGAGGCCAAGCTTTTGTATAAAATTATACTGATTTACTAAATGTCTCTGTGATAAGATTCTTATCATTTTGCAGAGAGAAGAACAGTGGAGGGAGATGGTAAAGAAGGTTTATGAGTGAATAGGTTATGAAATTCTGGGGATTCTGTTTCTAGAAAGAAAACAAATAGTGACCTAGTAGGTAGTTAAATTTACTCCAAGCTTGAAAGTATGGATTACTGAACTGAAAAATTATATCTTCTTGACTATAACTGCTTAGCTCCTAAAAATAGCAAAAAACTGTATTTAGAGTGTTGGGTTCCAAGAGTTTGAAAATTAATGATGAAGAAGTGATGTAATTTAGGGACAATATGTTTCAAGTTGTCAAAATGTGAGACATGTCAAGAGTTTTCTAAATAGAAACCAAAAAATGCTACCCGCCTTGCAGTTACTATCTCCAAAATAGCCAGTGCTATAAATAGCAATATGAGCTCATGTGCTGTCTCCCTTTTAGTAGTTTTTAATGCATTGGGCTTGACACTACACCCATGCTTCTATCACTTCACTTTATTTTTTCCATTTCCAAACCCAAGATGTCTGTACTGCTGTCATGGAAAGTCTAAACAGGCCAGAATGGGCCCAAACATGTCCTGGCTTGCCCAGACATGTTCTCCTGCCTCTTCTGGAGTGGGCACAGTTGCAGGAAAGAGGACAAAGAACCTGGAGCCACTGAATCTAAGAACTCTGGATTGCCCAGACTTGTTTTACTCCTGTTTACATCGTGTGGTAAACAAGGGACATACACTTGGCTTGTGCCTGCCTCGTGCAAGGTCTATGTTTTCCTAAATTTGGGTAAAAGCAAGCCCTGACTTCACCTAATATAGTTAAGCTTGGCTAACTGCCATTCTGATTGGCTAATTTGTGTCCAAAGGCCCATTAGACTTGGGCTACATCAATAAAAGAGATGATCAAGTAAACATAATGTGCCTCTGCTGCCGCCATTGCTTTTGTATTAACGTGCTCTCTGCTTCTGGGACCGATTCTGCCATTGCCTTCTGCTGTTGTACCTGCCATGCTCTGCTAAGCTATAAGCTAGCTCTGTTGCATAACAAGGCCCTGATTCTTTGGATTTGTCTGCCTGGAAACTGCTTCAAGTTTACCAGGAATAGGCCTTAAGTGCCTTCACATGATAGGCTTGCTTATTTAGCATGTCATCGTGCTAAGACAGCACATCTGCAAGACATCCTGCCTGCCCCTCTGCAAGCCTTCTGATGAGTCAGGAACCAAGAAGAACCAGAACCAGGTCAGAGATAGTCTGCCTCTTTCTCCCAGCACCCCTGCTAAGAGCTTGGGAAGATGAGAAGCCTCAACGGCTGACAAGACATTGACAGAACTCCCTGCAAGTGTTTGGGTACTGTCTGAAGATGTAGTTACCCTGGGAAATCCAGAGATTAATATTTTGTAGGTAAATATTCAAAACCCTCTTTTGCTAAAGGTTTGCTAACTCTGTAAGAAATTCTCCAATTGAATCCTAGCCTTCTGCTTTATGTAGAAAGGAGCTTCCTGATTCCATCTAGTGGGCAAGCGTTATAATTAACCACGGGAACCTCTCTTTCAGTTCAATTAAGTTCAGTGATTGCATTATTGCCAGTTATTTCTTAAGTGTTCTAGATCCTGTTTATCCTTTGTATAATGTTTTCATGACCATTGCGAAGAACCTGAAGATACCAGGTGGGTGGCAAGAGTTCTGAATATTAAAATTAATAAACAATAGTTATTTTGGAAAATTCTATCTTGCATTAATTACCATCCATTAAAACAGTAAAATTTGCCCATAATAATGTCTTAAAACATGGTTTATTTTTAACCAAAAAGTAAATTTAAAAAAATCAAGTCAATATACTTCCCAAACTGTTCGGTGTTGTTAACATTCCATTTTAGCTTTGCATCACATACAACAAGCATTTCATTTGCCTAATGAAAAACATATTTAAACTAATGAGTACACAGTGTTTTTATTTACATATGCAATTAAAATTTATCACTATTAATAGCTGACAGAGAGGAAGAGAAAGTGTGATTATTCCAGTAAATGCACATTCTTTCAAGAGGATAATGCTTCACAGACAGCATTGAAGATAGAGATTAAGAATTGGCATCAATGTGGAAAAAATAAGATGTTGAGATGTCCTTAATTCCCATGGCCCATTTTTGCAGACAAAGCAGTTAACACTTCCCCTCTCACTAGGTGCATTATAATTATCATTCCTTTATTGACCTCCCCTCTTTGTGTCTCTATTGCTTCCTGAAGGAATGCATGAGCATGCTTCCAGCAGAACCATTGTATTATTCTGCAAGAACAGAGCTGTGAGGACCACTCAGGCCATGTGCATTTAAGTCTGGTAGGAGGTCAGTCAAATAAGAGAATATATTGCTCTGTGGATACACAGAAAGAGAAATTACAATACATGTACACTGTGTGAGGAAGGAGAGGCAGGGTTACTTGCTACAAATCGCACAGGAATGAAGAACCTGAAGATGGTGCTGCCTTCAGAAGAGAACTGCTATCTAGCACTGACACAGATGGTGCAGAGTGAAATGAGATTTATCAAAAAGAGTCAGTAATACAGAGATCTTTAGCCTCCCTCATTCTTCTTAGAAACAGAGTTCAAAGACAAGCATCGGACACCGGCTATCACTGCATGGATAAACATGGCAAAGAGTGCTAAATCTTCCACCTTTCTGCTGTTATCTTCCAAAGAACCTGCTAGAGCAAAGCAGATTTCTTCTTAAAGCTGTACCATGTGCAAACATGGTCTTACTGAACAGTGTTATGACTACAGCACACACTGCTGAAAATGTTATAATCAACACTATAAAGGCAGTCAAATCTCTGGTGTATGTTGTAAGTCCTTGATTGTCTATGTACACATTTTTTGAAATATTTTATAAAATATTTATAAAATACACACATATGCATGTATTTATATATTCTATATATTTTTAATATATAAATATTCTAAATATGCATTTTTCTAAATATTTTTAAGTGGTGTAACCATAGCTTGGAGATGATAAATATTAGTGATACACTTTAAAACAATCTAACTGCAGTTTTACAAAGATTCATAATTTTGGTTTGATTAAGACTTTGGGTTGACTTGCCTATTTTTTAAAAGGAAGACATATGAAGCAATGTAATAAACAGAGATGAAGATTTAATAATATATGTACTGAACAGTAGGATTTTTAAAGAACTACAAAACCAAAACCAACAGGCATTCTTGATCAAAATCCTTTCGAATGGATAGAAAAACTACAGCTGAAAAATCCTAACTGTAAAAGCAGTACCTACTTATTGCAGTTGAAGGTTGATTTCCATGCAAACTGCTGACTTCAGTCACTCTATGCTTGTGTGAAATCTTCCTGTTTGCAGTGAGAGAAGGGTCAGAAGCACCGGTACCATGGCTGATTGAAGCAATTAGTTTGCTTGCATAGACAGACATCCACATATTACACAGCAAAAACAGTTTGAAAAACTGACAGGATGTGAAAACTCCAAGTCACAGTGTCTAAAGATTAGCTATTGTTGTAATTTTTTTTTTTTTGGGGGGGTAGATGAATAGTTTTTGAAAAGGTTAATACACTGAAAGATGCATGTGGAGTTCCGAGGTAGAAAGGATTAAACAAATTAGGAATAGTTTTGCATATGCAATCTCTGCGCAAATATCTGGGCATAACAATGTCCAGTGGGTAACCATTACAGATCCGTGACTGCATAATGAAATGCACCAGTTATCCAACATGTAGGTGCAGCCTTAGAGGCTGTAACATTTCTGTATCTCCAGATGGTGCTGTAACAAACTGAATTTGACATTCTGTTTATGTGATAGTGCAGATTTTAGTTACGTCTTGGAGAAACTTGCCAGTTGTGAAATTCATTATAAGTGCCAAACCACTTATTTACTACCTGTAATATTCTAATGCTGAAATCCTGAGTGCTGTTGCTGTTTACAGCACGGGCCACACAAGGAAACAAAAGGACCATCAATTGCCAGAAGACTAGAGATATCACTTCTGAGTTAAACAGTCTTTAAGGAAATAGGAAAATAATAGAAAATAGGCAAGCAAATCCAGAGACACAGACTAGACAAATCACCAAGTGCTACATACATCGTAAAATCAATACTCTTGTGCACAGTGCCTGAGGGTAGACTCAGAATCCTGCACTTAGGTAAGCATTTCTTCCTTCTTCTCCTCTCTTTTTATTCATGGCCATAATGCATGTGCTGGGGGGAGAATAATCAAGAGCACAGCTATATAAAAATACTTACCTTTTTCTGTTGTGCATCTTTGATTTGTTTCTCTGTTTCCAATTATACAGTACCATGAAGTATGAGCAAGGCTGTCAGCACAACAAAGTCAATATTGTTGTGGAAGACTAAATTATATTCTTCTGTTACAGTTTTAAAAATGCCTGGTAAGTTCTGATTCTAGGACATTTGCAATTTGCCATAGCTGATGATGATGTATGAAGCAGAAAGAATATGTTGACATTTAAATGAATTCAATTGTTACAGTAGGAATATTTTGAAATTATTATTTCCAAACTCTTAAGATCCATAGTAGAGTGCTTTAGCTATATTAATTACGGAATACTGGGATGTTATTTTAGGAGAGTTCATTTTCTAGCTAATCACTGCATTACAAGTGTGCTTATTAGATGGTTCTAGAATTCTTTTTTTTTTTTTTTTCCCCTCAGCTAATTGGCGTTTCAAAATTTAATTGTGATGTTATGGTGAAATGACTCTGCTAGGTTCTAGATGGCTGTAGCTGATACAGCTGCAGTGCCTTAAGTTCTACTGACAGACTGAGCTCTCAGGAGAAACATTAAAAAGCATCTCAGTGTGAGCATTGTGAATAAAGGTCCCTGAGTTCAATTAAAATATATATGTACCAGTTTGAAGAAGTGTAGCTTACGAATTAGAACAAAATGGCTTTCAGAGAGAAAAGAATTACTCAGTTGTGTGAAGATAAGTTTAAACCCCTGTCCTTCCCTTAATGTTATGGACATACGGCTCTCTTCCCACTCCCCCTTTCCCTCCCAGAATTAATTGATACTTCTGCCCCTAAAATTCAGCTTGCTTTCCACAAGAGTAATTTCCAAAGAAATATGTGAAATGTATGTCAGCAGGGTAGAAACTGAATTTTTGGCATGATTCTAGGAATTTGCATTCTCTATTTCTATGGTAACATTGATAAAAGGTTGCTAATGGTAATTAAACATATACAGAATAAAAATAAGTAAACTAAATAGAAAGACATCTATTCTAAGCTCAAAGTGTTTTCCCTTTTCAATGGGAAATACATGTACAAGCTTGCACAAATCCGAACTTCAGTACAGCACAGACTAACATATATTAGCTTAAGTTGCCAGCAAGTAATGACAAATGTATGATGAATATGTATTTGACCTAGGATAGTTATAGGAATACTATTAAAAGAGATAAATGTATACCAGAGATTGTGGCTGTTTCACAGGCAGAATCATAGATTCATTACCAACTACCAACAAACTCAGGGTACATTAAAATTCTTGACAGGTTTTCTCTGACAAGAATGACACAATGAAGAAAATACAGTAGAAACTTCCTCAGCTGGGAAAATCTGCCTAACATTCATATTCTTTCACAGAAAATAATTTGCTTTACTTCCAACTACTTTTGATCCATCTACTAACAATTTATTACATAATTCTTATTTATCTGTACATATATACATATTTATATCTCATTTACATTCTTGTTGGTTTCTAGGAAAAAGTCATTCTTACCAGGGATTCTCAAATCCCAGTTGTAGTGGAAGAAAAACCACAAATAAACATAATGCAAATCCATCTTCTCCCCTTCCTTAGTGGTGAACGTGTGGAGGTTCCTGATGATACAGTGCAGAGAAGTCTGATTCCATCATCAAATAAATCAAAATCTATTACAGAGAAACAAGAAAGAACAGGAGGGATGAAGAATAATAACACCTCATCTGCATATTAATCTTTGCTTCAAAATGCAATCTGAATATGCAGCAGATCTCTACCAGCTTTGCATAACCAGGGCTTTTCATTCATTTTCACAGGATTCTGTATTCTGAGCTCCCAATACAAAAAAAAAACCAAAGAAAGAAAAAACAAAACAGAACACCCAAAACAAAAAACACTGAAAGTTTTCAGATATCCCCAAATATTTCAAGTATGCCTGATGTGAAAGATCCAGATTTGGTAAAGTTTCCAGGGCACACTCAAAAAACCAAATAATTTACAGCCACTACATGGAGATGAACCATCTAAGTGAATCAGCAGTAGCAAGACCATTCAGTGGAAAGGACCATCTAAATCAAATGGAGACTAATAAAACATATACTGCATGCCATGTTAGAAGAGACAGAAAAAGCTTTCTTTGAAAGTAAAACATGTTTGGACAGAAGATACAGTACAAAACATGTCAAAAGCTGCTGAAATCAGATGCAGGCAATGCTGTTAATGAGTGCATGCCTCAGCCTGTGGTCTTTGGGTGTCTAACTTCACGTCCTTATGTTGTCTCATGCTTCAGCTTCTCATCCTTTTGGGATGAGAAGACCCATACACTTACCATAGATGTCCTTAGGTCTGTAAAAAGGGCACACACTTGAGACTTCATCCCTTTGGGTAATTTAATTTGAAAACTCTTTGTATATGGTATTTTCTGTCTGATAACCAAGACTAGAAACAGGAGGTTCCTTTGAGACTCCCAGCCAGCAGAGCGGCTGGATGACCACTGCAGTTCCTTGTGAAGTGCGCCTTGCTTGCTTTGCACTCTGCGTGTACCACAAAGCCACTCGGTTCAAGGTAGAAAGTGAAATTCTTTGAAACATGCACCCATTTGGCATAGTCATGAAAAATTACAAAGGTATTTAATTCTGCTGATTATTCGAGTCTGGCACTATTAGAAGGGTCCAGCAGGTCACCATCACCTGAACNGGTGAATTTTGGAGGATCGGCCAGGGGGGTTAGAAGGAAAGTGGTTCGTGAGGTTACTCAGCAGAGAGGGGAAGCCAGAAGCCGCTAGACCGAGGCACTGTGCCCCAGAGACTGACTTATCTTTGTTTTGAGTACTTTTTCTTAAACATCTCAGCAAGCCTATGAAGTAGACACCACCATTGTTTCCTTTTCACAGCCTATAATTTTCTCTATTAAAATATTCCAATTAGCCTCAAACCAGCACAACATGCCAGAGTGGACCTGTGCCGGGGTAACATTCATCTGGATCAGCTGAAGCTGACAGATCCTGACCTATGAAAGGAGGCTTGATTGGCTTCTTCCAACAGATAATAGTATATAATAACTAGTAACAGCATAGACTGAGGAAGACTGAAGACTCTCACCTGGACTGCCGAATTTTTTCAAAACAAGCTGTCTTGATCTTGGAGATGAGAAACATTGAAGACTGAAGATACTGGAGATAGGAATACAGCATCAAAGCCTTAATATCATCATTTGATGGTTAGTTCTTGCTTTTTCAGCTTAATCATAGAATGGTTTGGATTGGAAAGGACCTTAAAGATCCCAAGAACCCTGCCATGAGCAGGCACACCTTCCTCTAGCCCAGGTTGCTCAAGGTCCTGTCCAACCTGGTGCTGAACACTTTCAAGGAGGGGACATCTACAACTTTTTAGGGCTACCTGTTCCAGTGGTTTGCTACCCTTACTGTAAAGAATTTCTTCCTAATGTCCAATCTAAATCCACCCTCTTCCAGCCCAAAACCATTCCCACTCACCTTAGCGCTAAGCTTTTTACAAGGGTAAAAAGTCCTTCCCCAGCTTTCTTGTAGGCCTCCTTCAGGTACTGGAAGGCTACTCTAAGGTCTCCCTGGAACCTTCTCTTCTCCAGGCTGAATGGCCCTAGCTGTCATAGCCTGGTGTAATGGCTGGTATAGGCAGGATTTATTTTCAAAAATTAATATTGTTTATTAATTTTAATATTTGGGACTCTCACCACCAACCAGTATTTTTAATAATAAGTTATTTGAAATGGTCATGAATACATTACACAAAGGACAAACAGAGTCTAGATCATTTAAGAAATAACTAGCAATATTATAACAAATATTAAACTATTAGAACTGGAAAAGGTTCTTGCAGTTAATTATACCTCTTGCCTACTAGAGAGACTTGAGAGCTCCTTTCTGCTTAAGGCAGAAGGTATTTGAATTCAATTAGAAAGTTTTACAGAGTTTTGCAAAGAGGCTTTTGAGTATTTACTCACAAAGTTATCTCTGGATTCCCAGGGCTAACTACAATTTTCAGACAGTATCCAAACACTCGAAGGGAGTTCTGTTGGTGTCTTGATAGTTGTTGATCTTCCCAGGTTCTAACAGGATGCTGGGAGAGAAGCAGATGATCTCTGACCTGATCCTGGTTCCTCTTGGCTCCAGACTCAGCACAGAGGTTTGCAGAGGGGCAAGCAGGATGGCTTGCAGGTGTGTGGATGGGCACAATGTTGTGCTGGCAAAGCAAGCCTATTGTGTGAAGGCACACAATAGGCTAAACTTGAGTCAAGGCAGTTTCCAGGTATACAAACCCAAAGCATCAGGGCTTGTTATTATGTAGCAGGTAGAGCATGGCAGGATGCAACTGCAGAGAGCAATTAAGTAGAAGCACAATAAGGCAGAGCAATGGCAGAAGCACAATAAAGTGGAGCACGTTAAGGCAGAGAATATTGTCTTTACCTGTTCATCTCTTTCTATCAATCCATTCCGAGACTAATGGCTCTTTGGCCACAGATCAGCCAATCAGAATGGCAGTTTGCTAAACTTGTCCATATTAGGTAAGGTTAGGGCTTACTTTTACCTTTTAAGAGCAGAACACAAACAAGTGTATAAACACATGTGGGTACCCTGTTTACAAGTTTGGAAGGAAAGAAGGAGTCTCAAAGGCATCAGGCTTTTGTCTTCCTTTCTCACAGTTGCTCCTCCCATCAGCAGAAGAGGGAGAACAGAAAACATGTCTGGGCAAGCCAGGACATGTTTTAGGCCTATTTTGGCCTTCCGCAACACCTGTGCCCATAGTACAGGTGCTCCAGCCCTCTGATTATCCTCTTGGCCTTCCTCTGGACCTGCTCAAACAATTCAAGATTATCATTATCATAAACTGTTAAATTAACGCAAACGACTTGTCAGGCAAGTACCTTCTTGAAGTTGAGTGGTTTGCATGGTTTCTTATTCTATGAGAATATCTCAGACATCATGACTATCTTCTAGTTCCTTTATAGTATTTGTGACATTGTAATATTAGGGAAGCTTTATCTCCTTTCTCATCACTTCTCATTGAAAAACAGAGTTAACAAAAATGGTAGGAAAATGCTAGGAGGTCTGGAATGCCTTGCACTGGTCCTCCTAGCCTGATCACATCACTGCATATCAAAATTTGTAGGGATGAAACTTGCAGTTATAACTAATTAAACATTACTAGTAAAGGTATTTTAGTTTCCATCACTTCCTACCATGCATCAGTGCTATGTGCCTCAACTCTCCATTTCCCTGTGGAACAAAACCTTTCCACTTATTTCCTGGGGAGAACATAGTCTCTTACGAAAGATACTAGAAAAGCCTATAGGCAGGGAGAATCATGATAATTAATATCTGAACTCTTTGCAACCAGTGTTCCTACAGAATTAAGTTAATTTGGAGTAAGGAACACAAAACTGAAATAATAATTTCAAGTGGCTCAATTAAAACATTCCGAAAGACCCTCCAAAATGCTCTTCTTTGAGGGATATGGTACATCATTTAGGTGCTATGTATGTCCCACTAGTTACTTTGAAAATTCAAGCTGGAATTTTCTCTAGTCATAGCTGTACACAAATCAAGATAATTAAAAAATTATATTGCATACTATATGGATCTTCCTGGGAGGAAGAAAACTAATTTGAAGGGTAATTTTCATAAAAATGAAATAAAGAACAGATTAGAAGATGTGCAATCCATGAAATATTAAAAAGTTTCATTTAGGTACTAGCTATAAGACTTTAACTTCAAAAAATAGAAAAACCTAATTCAAAGATTGACTGTTCTCATAGGTTGAAATGCAAAAATATTTGGATTATTAGTTCTTAGGAATCCTTCATCTTGTTGTTTTTGCAGCTTCATTCTTTTTCACAATGTTAATTATTTACTTCTTTACAGAGTCTTTTAACTTGTTATTAGAATTCCTTATGTGAAGGAGTTTGTATCAAGTTCACTTACAACTCAAACATGAAAAGATAGAATCCTTCCCCTTTTAATATTATATTTAAGCAATATAAACTGTATTTGCACTTCAATTCCTACCTCCTGTCTTAATTGGTCAATATTGCTTGAAAGTTCAACTAATTAACAAAAACAAAAAGAAACCCAACAGCTCCATGTCAAAACCTCAACACTACTTCCATAAAGTAGTGACTAAAACTAGGCTAACAGGATTAACAGAAAAGGTAAAATAGAATCTATCATTTATCACTTGTAATTTTTCCCAACGCTTCTAAATTCTTGTTCACACAAAATGATGCTTTTGTCCTTGTATGCATGTTTGTTGTCTCTGTATTTTGTAAAAAGTGTTTATGTTTCTGTAGATAATAATCACAATTTAGTACTTGGCTAGCAAAATAATTTTTCTTCAGAGTGGTGGCATTTATTCCAGTTATTTGCTTTCTAAAGCCCACTGTTCTCAGGTGTTCCTTCCTAAATATATTTCCTCCATCACTTCCCAGTTGCAATTATCTCAAGGTATGAATTCATACACCCCATATATATTTTTTAATCTATTATATCAATGTTTTTTATTTATACAGACAGATTGAAATTGATACAGAATTGTTTTTCTCTTTTCCTGTAACCAATGCCACCAAGTCTAGATTAATGCTGGGACTCCAGTATAGAAACATGGCTACAAGTCCTTACATCCTAAGTATTTTCTCTTTTTAATCAATTTTGCCTTTAGCCAAAAATTGTGGTCATGTAGATTTCTACCTGTCAGATGTAATTTTGCTTCTCTGTTTACTCCATTGGAAAGCACAGAGCCATGCTGTTCATCAGTGGGGGTATAACTGCTAGGAAGCCTATAGTCAAAGTGCTTTTTGCAGTGCATCTCTCCTTGCATGTTTTAATTTAAAAAAATAATTTTAAAAAAATCAGATGTAGAACTCCTCATGTTCTGAGGAAAAGCAAAGATTTCACTGCTTAGCTCTTCCAGCACACTGTGATCACCTCATTAAACACAGGTCCCGGAACACGACATTTTAAAGTGCACATTGATTCACTTTACTAGAACAATACTTTGCCACAGTTGTATTTCTCATATCATTTACCCCTTCAACTAAAAATCAAAGTTTTTCACTAACTGAGATCTATTGAGCCTGACTGCAGTTGGAGCCAATACAGGCAATATCACAGAAAGCCCAAGGCTGCTGAGGTAAACCACTGGGTAGATGAAAGCAGAGAGAGCTGGAATGACTTGTCAAGGAGTTTTATAAAATTGCTGAAGTGATTTAGGAGTAAAATCTGGGATCCAAGGAAAGGATGTACTCACAATCTCATCAAGTTGAGCCTTACACTGAGGATCAAAATATTGCTCCCCCAGGTGTACATGTGACTTGCTCTGACAGACTTATTTGGAGTCCCATACGGTATTTTGAGTAAGAATGAACACAGTAGCAAAATCACTGGGTGGCTGATTGTCACAGCAAATGTTGCTGTGGACACTCTCACACATGGCTCCTGGGGACTTTGTGCCAGGAGGCTCAAGCCCAGCTGCTTCTCCTGAGTATAAGCATCAATGCTCTTCACAGAAACTGCCCTTGATCAGGAGTGCAACATAGTGGGAATAGGAAAAACACAAACCTTTTAAGCTGTATTTTCCTTTTGAATATTCACTGAGTGCATATCTGGCAGCAATTTGAAAAACTACTGAAGGCTAGTGCCTTAGGGCAGTCTCTCACTACTGTTCCTTGCACTTCAGCACATACTTTGAGTGCTTTGCCAACAGCCTTCTCACACAGCTTAATCCTTATCCTGGCAATTCTTAATGCATGGAGATTTGCAGGAAAGATGTAACAATTCTTGGTTTGGACTGTGTCATATATATAAATTTCTTCGGGAGTCCCTTTGAGTCTCTACCATGCAAAGAAGCAGTGGTGATAGCCAGAATTTGGCCCAATTTACTCACCCTTAAAGAAGATCGAGAAGCTGTAGTGTGTTCTGAATAACAAGAAAATAATCTTTGTTTACTGGACTAGAGCCTGGAGATGCTTACTTGATAGAGAGAGTGGAAGCAGTTCTGTGGCCAGCCAGCCAAGAAAAACATCCGTTGCTCAGCATGGCATCCAGCTAAACTAATCTTTGTTTTCCACAGGAGATGCTTTTTCAATAATTTCCAAGAGCTAAAGGACTTCATTAAAAACCATGCAAGCATTGATCCAGATGTTAAGCCTCTCTGCACAATGAGAAGCCCACTTGGAAGGCAGTAAAGAATAATTGGTTCATTGCTACCTGGTCCTGAGAAAAGAGAGAAATACTGCCTATGTTACCACATAGAAGAAGTTATTTAATTGTTTACATGCTATTTGAAATGCATTTAATTATACTGTTTTTGTGTAATTAAAGTGTAGGTAAACATTCAGTTTGAACCTAAGTGACTTATTGTAGCACTGAAATCTGTTTACTGTTGCTAAGTCTGATCCAAAGAAAAGCCTAATGCTCATAAAAGTGAAACAGGGATCTTTTTTAAACAACCATTGCTAAGCACAAACAGTTTTTTTCCTTTTTGTTGTGCTTTGTAGTTTTCAATCGTGCTTTGTAGACTTCGCTTTAGTTCTTATTTTTATATTACTTTTCTGTCAGCTTTATCCCTGGTGAATGATAATATTGTATCTACTGTTCTAAGAATTATGTTTAAACAGCTCAGTTGAAAAGTAATCACATTTATGATGCCAGAGAAATTTGTAGCATGTTAATTTATCTTCAGGAACTGTCTGCATAGACCTAGCAGTGCCATTTCAAATGTGTTCTTAACACTTGTTGTCCTGTGCCAGTTTACTTAATAAACTATGATTAAAGAAGAAATAAATTTCAAAATAAATGTGGTTTTGAGCCTTGAGCATTGGGTACCTTGAAAAGGCAACTGTTTGGAAGCAATTTGTTTTTCAGTGTCTCAGAAAGTTAATCTCTTTCTGCTCCATTAGTGGAGATTATTGTGAATTTTCAGGAGAGTTATGCTTTGATTCCCACTTTCCTTTAGGTTTGGTATATCATTTTTTTCTTGCAAAGCAATACTGCTTCATTATAATGCTTGCAAAGGAGCTTTCCCCTGCCACCAACCCTGCCGCTGCCTGCTTGCCTAGAGGGCTCCATGGCAGGCGGCTACAGCGCACAGCGCTGCTGCTCTGCATTGCTTACTCGGGACAGCCCCAGCGCCTCTCCAGTGCCCGTGTTCCGCAGACAAGACACATGGCATGGCCCTGCTTCGAGGTGCCTGCAGCCTACAGAGCACCACCTGGCCAGAGCCAAGGAACCTGGAACTGTTCTGTCACAATGCCACCATTTTGGAGCCAGGGAAATGGTGATATCCCTTCTCTTCGAGATGTATTTTTCCATAACTGCTTTTTCCACCTATTTTCCCTCTGCTCCAGTTCAATCTAGTAAACCCAGTTCATCAGACATTTGGTGTCCTATCACCTTTATTTACTCCAAGGAAATTATTTGAACTGAGAACATGGCCTTAACAAGCTTCCTAAAAAACAAACAAAACCAAAACAAAAAAACGAAACCAAAAAACCAACAACCAGCCAGCCACACACACAAAAAACCAAACCCGCAAACACACCCAACCACACCCAACCACCACAAAAAAAACCAAAACAACAAAAGAACCACCCCCACAAACAAAAACCCCCCAGACCAAAAAAAAAAACCCCCCCCCAAAAAAAAACCCCCCCCCAAAAAAAAACCCCCCCCCAAAAAAAAACCCCCCCCCAAAAAAAAACCCCCCCCCAAAAAAAAACCAAAAAACCCCCCCCAAACAAAAAAAAAAAACAACAAAAAAAAACCCCAAAACCCCACCAAAACACAAACAAACCAGGAAGGAGAAATTTGGGGGTTGTCTGATGTCTGTGCCTTGATCTTAAATACTGACTCCTACTGTCTGAAAATGACAAACTCATGCAAAATTTAATGGAAACAGGACTGAAAACAGAAGTGCTGCAGTACAAAGCACTGCATTTCAGATATCAATAAATTAAGTAATGATTTCAAATTCCTCTTAGAAAGAAGGGTAACAAACTAGAAGCAAAAGCAAAGAAGAATGAAGATGATTCTCAATTAATTTGCATTTCTATCTAAAAAGGAAAACATGAAAAAAAAGGTAAATAAGTGTTTCATGTACGAGATATACTAACTGAAGAAAAAAATTGTTCAACAGAGCGGATACTAAAGAAAAGAGTCCGGGACCATGTTAGTATTTTCTACATAGAGATTCAATATAGTGCAGAAAATGTTAGGTGACAGTTTATAAAATTAATTTATCTTATTTGGCAAGTAGATCCCACTCCACCTAAACCTCTCATAAGCCTAGGTGTCCAAGGTTTTGGTTATATTTTTGATTTTTATAGTAAGTCAGTTTCCCAAGTATCAAGGTTTGCTCAGAACTGGTAACCAAACCACATTTTTTTTAATTCTTTTACAGCAGAACATGAATACAAGTGAGTTAAAGTATATCCTGAACCAACCCTCTACTAAAAAATATCTTTTTCTTTCTTTCTTTTTTTTAAGGAAATGCTTTCAGACACTCGAGATTCACATGCTTATATCACAAATTTTTAGCCCCCACCCCTCCTCAATCAAGCCAATTAAAGAAAATTCTGTAAGTGCTTTCCTTTCTCCAAGAAAGTAACGGGAAAAGTATGTTTAAAATAATGTCATCTTCAGATAGGAAAAGTCCCCTTTCCAGATACATACATACATCCTTTTATCTGCATTTTTTAAATCCTGGAATTCAACCTTTAATTCTGTTTTGATACAATAGTTGTTTGGGGTTTTCTTCAGGTAATATGGGACAGAGAGAACACATTAAATGTCTGTTAGAATAACTTGTTCTCTCAGTGGTCTTGGAAGTGCTTGGTTGTAAAACCCTACAAGTAGAGATGTCATCTCAGAAGTGCACCACCATCCTCTAGGAAGGCTCAAGATACTGAAGCTCTCCTAAAGGTGACATTTGAATGACTGGATTATCCAGGTCATAAAAACTGAACTAAGAACTCTTGTGTTCTATCACGCATCTTCTTTTCCACCAAAAAGGGCAAACTTACATATGCTAAAAAGAACAAAGAAACAAACAAACCACAACAAAAACTAAACATGTACTTATATTTAAAAAAAAAAAACCTCATACATTATTTTTCCATTAAAAATTATAATAATTGCACCTAAAGAACCCTTCTCCACCTTCCCTAGCCTGTTTCAATTAAGGAGACAAAAATTTCTAGTACTACTTTGTCCCTTAGAACTTGAATTGAAGATGTTTAGGCACTGAAGCAGTGTTCTCACTTTCTCACTGTTGCATCACTCCAAAATTAGTATGTGTCAACGCTCAGAAGCCTGCTCTGCACTTACTTTAAAGGGTTCTTAGAAAGACTTTTTTCAGAAGACTGGAGAGCATAATGTTGGGTCCTGCATTTTACAAGCAAACTACCTGGATTGTACGTAATCGTTTCATGGTATTTTCTCCTACTTTTTAATTACTTCTGTTTGCCTTCATTACTGTTTTTAACATCAAGTTATTACTGAAACAACATTAGTTCAAAATAAGGAAGGAGGGAAAATTAAATCAATCTACCAGCCTATCCAGCTTCAAATAGGTTGATTAAACCAGAGCATTTCTGCAGTGAGGAATAAAATCAACTTCTCACCCTGGTCCTTTACTAAGAAGCCAGTGATTGGTTTGGGAAATTTATCATCATTTTTGTAAGCTTCCAACTTGCAATATACTCGTGTTGATAAAGTTTGTTATTGAATAATAATGGGTAGGCATTGGAACTACCCTTGGAAAATACTGAAATCTTTGGTCCAATAAAGTTTTAAATTCTTGCCTAATTTGAGCACATAAAATTTCAGCAACTTATTCCAGTGTTTTAAGCTAGGTGGATAAATTTACAGAATGAAAACCTTATTTGCTCTCACTTCAAAGAGGAACACAGAAATATCCAGCATCTTGAAGAACAGGTATAAACAAATGAGTTCAGAGCATGTATGTAGATTTTAGGTAAACCAGCGTGTCCTTGCATTGCCAACAATCTCGAAAGACACTTGCTTTTTGTAGGGAGAGTTCCAAAATTTGGATATTTCAGACTGGCAAGAAATGCTTGGTTTTTGGAAGCTTGGAAGACTAAGACAACTGATGTCCGTTGTCTGCAAAAGATGTATAGGTATTTGTTTATAAAAAAGACATGGTAATTTTTTTTTAAATAATTTGAGAGCTGTTTCTATGGCGTAACAATGTTGGAGGACAGATTTGAATTGGAAAAATAAAACTTTGGAGGGCAGCACCTTGAAGCTCCGTTATTTCCGACATTGGAAACAGGACCAAATAAAGCTGTAAATTATATATAAGCATTTTGGTGGAGCAAAGGTTAGGTTACTCAGTATCCTCCAACATTCTCAGATTTGCAAACAATTTTCTCAGCTTTGCTGTCCTAAAGCAGACTTGGCACAAAAAAACAGAAGTGGGTTATGAGATAGTTATGATAACAAGCAACCTCAGAACCGCAGACTGAACTTTGTTTTTTATTTACCTTGATATTCTTCTGTTTTGCAGTCCTTTTGACAGGTGATGTGCTAAAGTGTACAACTCTCTCAAAAAAGTATACATTATTCCAGAACTTGTCTCACTTGAAAGTCAGCATTGTAACCTGCATTTTTCTTCTGTAACTGCCTTTTTCTAGACATAGAAACTATGTTGGTGAAAAGCTTGTCTCCTAATAAAAACAAAGAGTAATTTTAGAGCAAAAGGAAGTACAAAATCTCTAGTGTTTATAATATTGCTCACTGCAAAACATCACATGCATTTCAATATAGAAAGGATGTGTATTTTAGAGATATGCACTGTATACTTACTTTAGGAAATCCTGTGTAACTAGTTCCCTGAACTGACATCCTTTTTGATTTATTCATCCAAAGACTGAGCCAGGTCAAAAAAAAGAGGGACTTCACTGCATGAAATATCCAGATGTTGAGGCCAACTTTTCAGCCAAATTACTGAAGCTTAAAAAGTTTATAATTATGGTTTTCCTTTTCAGGAAAATATTTTTATTTTAAACCCCAGATTTTAGATACAAAGCAACAGCGACCTTTCTTTTGACTGATCCTGTGCAATGTGATATGTGGTGACAAAATGTAAGGGTATACTATCATCCTTTCTCTGAAAAATTGCTAAACTCAGACTCACATTTTCAGTTCCAACAGCTGAATCAAGGTCAACTCAGGCTAATAAGGTCACAAACTTTAGGAAAACAAGACAGAACAATTGCATTAGACAGTAAAAAGAATAGAGAATATTGTAACCAAACTCAAGGTTTTTCTTAGAATATTTTCTAGTTCATTAATGCACAGATTTTGTACCAAAGACAAATTACCTTAAACACAAAAAAATACACTCATTAACCCTGTCATGTTCTCTGTGAATTTCAAAGATAATTCATTAGGAGAATAATTCAAGCTTCCGTTTTTAAATTTCTTTTACTATCTCACAGAACTTGATTTTTATGATCAAAAGACTGCAACACACCAGCAGCTTTAGTTTAGCAGAGTTCTAGAGGTATTCAAGGCAGTACGAGGCCATGATTTCTTGGACAGTGAACAGTGACGTTTCTGGCAGTCACAATGAGCAGAATCCTTCCTTTAAACAGATTCTTAAATAGTAGTACCATTCTCTTAACCAGATTTTGCCAATCAACCATATTTAAGGTCCCTCTAATCCCCTGTTGGAAGCTTGCTTTGTCAGAAATTTGGAAATCTTTTTTAGTGTGCACGTCTGGACAAGTTCACATCTTGTGGCACATGCTTTTGTCTGAAAATGAGTTAAAAAACAAGAGATAGCATGGCCAAGATCCAATAGCTAGATAACGGTCTGTGATAAGACTTCCATCTTCACTATTTCTTTATTGAAAAAGCAGAAGGATAAGATAACTAGAAATAATGAAAGAGAAGGTTAAGGGACTGAAGAAACACAAAGAAAACAGAATTGTAATTTGTAACGTGTGTCAGACTAGTACAGTAACAGACAGTTTAGAAATGCTTATTAATACACACAGAGACTGGAGGGGAAATGGATAGAGCTGGAAAAGCTGTGGATATAATTATTGGTGTCCTTAGAGTATGATATTAGCAAATTTTGAAACTAATTCCTAATGAAAATCCTTTCAATGCAACATTTATGAAATCTGTATTGATATTACTGGAGAGAGTTAGGCAGAAATTTACTTAGAATTATTTCCATGCTTACCAGAATTTCCAATTTAATTTGGAGTAGCCTGGTTTTACTGAAAAGCACAAAATGGATTGATTTCTGAAGATCACATCTTGTTGTAAAAGGCATTGTTCTGTCTAGGTAAGGAATGTGCTTTCATTTCTCTCATGTGGAGCTGAATCAATACAGCTTCAAGCAGAAGCCCTAACCGAACATTCTGCAAAGCTCTCTGTACACAAGACTGTGCACCCAATGCAAGGTCCTGATGGGCAATGTGCTCTCTGGCTGGTAAAACAAAGCTGAGTCTGCTAGGAAGGACGTGTTACTCCTTCAGAGCTGTGAACAACATGAGCAGATACAAGCTTTTCAAAACTTATCTGGTCTTTTAGATTACATTCTGATTACTATTACCTTAAAAAAAAAAAAAAAAAAAAAAAAAGGGGTAAAAGAGGGCCCAAGAAAGTGTGTGAAGATTTGCATTGGGTAAAGATCCCGTTCCTTGTGGCTAGGTTATTGTCACTGTTCAACTTGAACAACTAAGCCATGTCTGATTGATACAAAATAAATGGTAACTGCTAGTAACTGTCAAAAATCTAAAGGGAACATATTAACCCTTCTCCCGTTTCACTTCTAATAGGAAGAAAGAGGATTAGGAAGCCCTTTATAGATTAGCAATGCCACGATAGATCCAGGGAGCCACATCACTCAAAAACTGAGTCATGCAAATGCCATGAAATGAAGTAGACAACCTTCAAAAGTGGCTGAGTGATGAATAATCCTCAAGCTATCACATACTTCATTAACAACAATGCACAGATATAAGCTATTTATGGCCTAAAGTCTCAAGCAAGGCAATGGTAAGCTATCATCACGTTCCTCTATTACATGAACTGCATTGTCAGAGGTACAGTTGAGAAGTGCAAGAGAAGGAATGCTTTTTTTCTACCTTTATTTGAAAGACCAAAGCCAGAAGCCAAACTGCACTCTTTCCACCTATAGATCTGCTGTGGAATTCACATAGGTACCGTTACCTAAAGCAGTAAAAAAAAATCTCTCCCTCCCCCAAAAAACAACAGCAACAAAAATCTCCATCTACTTTTTGCAGACAAAATAGATCCTGAAAGCAGTTTAAAACCATTTATTAGAACATATTAACTTACAAACAATATTTTTTCACTTTCAGAAGTATTTTTGATTATGGTTCTGCTCTCTGTAATAGGAGGCAGATATGTTATAAATTTATAAATTGTGGGAGCAAAGTCATAAATGTTGTGTTTCACTTATTCAATACAGTTTGCTCCTATTTCAGGCTGGACACACACATACATTCAGTTACAGCCTGCAAGCAGTCATTCTGAGATACTCCTTTACCTTAACTCATCAGCTGTGGTTGAGGTTTGATCCACTTGCCAGTGCCCTACTGCCACTTCTCATCTTTTGGTTATTACAATAGTTTTTCCATTTCCTACAAAGAAGAAGGGGGGGAAAAAAAATCCACCTGACACATACTTTCAAAGAGAAAACCACATTTGTTAACATAAGAAATAAAAACGCTTCCTGTACTTCAGATATAAAAACTGAATTGCTATTAAACATTCTTCATCTGACACTGGGAACTGTGGACAGACAGGATGTTGATTGCTCTGTACAGACACATCAGTGTTGGTTTTAACAACACTGTCAGCCAACTTCACCTATGGTGTTAATATATTTAGCAAAACCAAGCTTGCAGTCTGTCATTTGCACAGGCATTGCACATTCACTGTTTTAAACTCTTATTTCATCACATGTATACAGTCACCTACGTAGTCCCACCTTATAGCACACACATTGCAGTATCCATTTGAATTTCTGAAGCAAGGGAAAAATGCCTAAGGCCAGGATTTTAATGGAGCCATGCACACATCTTTAGGTCATTTCTCATTTATTGAAAACCCGCTTCATCCTTTCATCCACAGTGAGCCTTTAGATGTAGGTGTTGCCAAGCATCAGGGCTCTGTAACTGAGCACTGCTCCACCATTCCCACTTCAAAACAGAACAACTCATGGACAGAACTGACATCCGCTGTGTGTGGATATGCCCAGCAAGGAAGGCTGCAGTGTGCCAAGCCATGGCCTCTCCCATGTCCTGCTGCTTCTCAGAACCCAGCTGCTTTTCCTTCCTGTGCTGTATAATGCAAATAGTGATGGTTTCAGGGAATTATTTCCTCTGCACAATTGTTTCAGGAAGAGTATGTGTGGTAAGCTGGTTAAAACAACCATTATGAGGGCAGAGAATTCACTAATTCCTCTGTGCAATTAGTCCCTAAAGTAGTGCAAGACTGTTTCCAGGTTATCCAAGCTACAGAAACATGACAAGTACATGAAAGAAAATAGTTCTCTATAAAAGAAGTTGAATACAGCAAATCATAACTTGGAGGAGGAGGGGGAAAAAAAAAAAAAGAAAAAAAAAAAAAAAGAGTAAAGGCAGAAAGTTGACCAAGGGAATTTGAAATTATTTCTATATCTTCTGAGTCCTCTGTCTCTCCAGGAGAAGTAGACAATCATCATAAGGTGAAGCAAGTGCTTCTACTACACAACAGTTGAAGAAGAGCTCAGAAACTGGTATAAAATCAGGCATTATGAAAGCGGAACAGAACAGTTTCAGGCCCTTGAATACTGCTGTTAGTGGGCAGCCACCAGTTCAGATTATTTTTAATGCTTTTCCACATGAAAGATTCATTCCAAACATCTGAAAGAAAACATTAACCTTAAAAAAGTCTGTACAAAATTGTGTGTTTTGTTTGTTTTTTCTTTTTAATTAAAATGTGCTCTCCTGCTCTTGCTCAGTATTTATGACAAAAACAGCAGATTAAATATTTTTTCCCCAACAGATGATGATGACAAATGGTAAATCTTCTTTGCCCTATCATTGAAAAAATACAGCAAGTGTAACTTATGAGTGACATGAGGGCTACTAACTCCAAGCCTTCTAAGAAGGTAGCTCTGTCCAGGGTAATACCTGCTAGGCAAGTACATGGCATCTGCTCTCTTTTGAGCAGACCCAGCTGAGCACTTTTAATCTCTCATTTCTTCTCCAGTAAATTTCTGGTCTCATGTTTGCTCCAATTTAAACCAGCAGCAGTGGTGAAGCATCTACCCTGTGGTACCTTGTCCCTCACAGACTGCATCTGCCCCATCAGATATCTGAGTTAAGGGTTCAGTGTGCAAAATTTTTTCATAGACTCATAGAACGGTCTGGGCTGGAAGGGACCTCTAGAGGTCATCTAGTCTGGCCCCCTGCAGTCAGCAGGAACATCCCCACTAGACCAGGTCACCCAGGGCCCCATCAAGCCTCACCTTGAATCTCTCCAGGGAAGGGACCTCAACTACCTCCCTGAGCAACCCGTTCCAGTGCTCCACCACTCTCATAGTAAGGAACTTATTCCTAACATCCAACCTAAATCTGCTATTCTCAAGCTTGAACCCATTGCCCCCAGTTCAGTCACTGCAGGCTTTTGTAAACAGCTTTTCTCCATCCATCCTGTAGGCCTTCTTCAGATACTGAAAGAACGCTATTAGGTCCCTCCCAGAGCCTCGTCCTCTCCAGACTGAATAAACCCAGCTCCCTCAGCCTGTCCTCATAGCAGAGGTGGTCCAACCCTCTGATCAATTTGTGGCCCTCCTCTGGACCTGCTCCATCAGATCCATGTCCTTCCTATAATGAGGGCTCCAGAACTGGACACGGTGCTCCAGGTGAGGTCTCCCCAAAGCAGAGTAAAGTGGCAGAATCACCTCTCTAGATCTGCTGGCCACACTTCTTTTGATGCAGCCCAGGATATGATTTGCCTTTCGGGCTGCAAGCGTGGACTGTCTGCTCACGTCCAGCTTCTCCATCCACCAGCACATCCAAGTCCCTTTCCACGGGGTTGCTCTCTAACACCCCATCCCCTAGCCTGTACTGATAGTGAGGATTGTGCTTTCTGGTGCTGGGATGGTGAAATAGGACCCAAGCAGGTGAATCACAAGAAGATATGCGTGGTTGTTTGGGAAAATATGTTGTCTTAAGTGTTGATACCTGTGGTTAGGTAAGTCATGCCTCACTTTCAAATCAGTCATTTGAACTACCTATTTTCATGCAGGATAGACATCATTGGTTCTTGAGGTCTAAACAAAACTGAACCCAGTGTGAAATTTGCTATTATGTTTGGTTTGTGGAGTTTTTATGTTTGTTTGTTTTGTTTTAATAAAATATCACTCTCTCAGGGCGCTCATCCCCTAACAATGGCCAAACAAGATCAGGTGAGGGTGTTACCAGAAGCAGGTTCCCACAGCAGAAGCTTTTCCATGTCATGATGGACAGGACAAGAAAGGTTATGGAGTTCTTTAAATAAATGGACCTCCAGTAGAGGACAGATAAGTTTTACAGGTAAATGCTTCATTTGAATGCCCCCAGAATGTCTAATCAAACTTTAGAGGAAATAATGCTAGAGTTAAGTAGAATTGTTTTAAAAACCTGAATCTCAACAGCTTGATTTGTTGCTTCAACTTTCAAGATTTGTGTTCAGAGTTACAGAAGCCTGCAGGTTTTAGGTCTGTACATTTGTTAGAGTTTACAAGCTAGGCAGAAACATGTCCTTGCAGGAATATTATTTCATTTGAAGTGCAGCTAATAGGAAGGTCATATTCTACCCTTTTTCCTCCCCTCTCTCTCTTAAACATCTTATTTGCAACAACCACAGAGATTTAGAAAGAAAAAAAAAATCAGAGCATCCTATAATTATTCACAGCCAAGCACAGCAGAAATATTAATCATTCGCATCTTTAAAAGCATATAAGCTTCCAAGGATAATCAATGAGACGCATTTATATTTTAGCTGGAAATCAAATTTAGAAGTGCAACATCCTAAACTTCTGACCAAAGAACAAAGAATATGAAATAACACAGAGACATTTTTAAATAGTCTAAATTCATGGCCTCTACTGATGTAAAGAGATATCCTTTCATATAAGCAATTCCGTAATTCGCAGTTCAAGTCGTGATGCAAAAAAATATCAGGGAAGATGTGTGAGAGAAGAACAGAGCCAAACATACTGGGTCTGCCTGTCTCTCTTAACAAGAAGACTGAAGGAAGGATGATGATACTTGATAGCAGTTGAATACTTTAAAAGACATAGTATGAATTATCCTTCTGAATAGTCACTGAATAGTGTCGCGGAAGGGGTAATTAGCTACTGCGAGACGATATTGTAAAAATATTAATATATAGTTTATTAATATTAATTAATTGGAACTCGCACCACCCCGACCACCATTTAATAATAATAATAACAATAATAACAGGCTCTTTGCAATGTTATGGAAACTATATACAGGTTATAACAGGATCTGGAAATAACTATTAAATATATACATTAACTAAACTCGATTTAAACTGGAAAAGAGAAGGTTTGTGTGGTCACTTACACCGCTTGCAGTTAATTACCCTGCTTAGCCACTGGATGGGCGCAGGAAGCTCCTTTCTGCTTATGGCAGAAGGCAATCAACGATTACAAGAGGCTTTGGTATTCACTCTTTAAGAGGTATTGTCTGACAGTACCCAATCTTTCGGGGTTGCTGTCGGTAGCCATCAGTGGCTTTAAAGTTTCTCCAGGCTCCTGAGCACTGGAAAAAGGAGAGAGACGATCTCTGACCTGATTCTGGCTGTCTTTGGCAGCAGGCTCTTATAGGCAGGCAGGACGTCTTACGGTATCACGCTGGTAAATGCATGGAGGCAGCAGGCAGGATGCAAGCAGGCACCTTGTAATGGCGGAAGGCACGCACCCCGTGTTCCCTGCTCCTTTTATTAACACAGCCCAAAGATCAAATGGACCTTTGGACACGAGATAGCCAATCAAATGGCAGTTAGCCAAGATTTGGCCATATTGGGTGAAGCCATAGGCTTGCTTTACCCTTTTTTGGGCAGATCACGGGCCTTGCGTAAGGTAACCGTGTGCACCCTGTTTACTGCAGTGGATGGACAGACCCCAGACTTAGTGGCGTCAGGTCCTTTGTCCCTTTTCCCGCGGTTGCTCTCCCCAAAACAGAAGGAGGGAGAGCAGAAAAATATGTCTACATAAGCCAGGACATTCACAAGCCTAACTTGGCCTGTTTAGGCCTACCACGACAAATAGTGACTTTTTTAATTCTCACATACATTTCTAGTGGCCCTTCTGAAGCTGGAAATGATGAAAGTAAAGGCACTGAATATAAGCTCTGTCCAATGAGAGATGGCAGGAAGAAAAGGCATTAAAAACATCCCTTGGGAAAAAAAGAATAACCAGCATCAAGTGGCCAGCAGTGACAAAAACCATACACAAGTAATTAGCGGAAGATGAGGCATATGATATTTGTATGTGTAGTAGCACTAGGCACTAAACAAAACTCCTTTCACTACTTAGAGTCAAGGTTTAATTGTCTGCAATGGTGATGCAGTGATAAAGGCAAGTGCTCATGTTAGCAGGACTTCCACTGGAAATTCATTGTGTCCTTTTTGTTATTCTGTATCTTTGTTTGTAATCTTTATGAGAAAAAGACAAACTTTCATATTATGTTTTGTGAAAAGATTTTTTTTTCATTTTTTAAATTCTAAAAAAAAGTTTCCATAACACAAGCTGATTTTTTGTATAAATTAGACATGTCCCAGGTTGGGAACTATAGGGTTAAAATAGTCCTCTAGGGACTTGAAGATTTGTTATTCAATCCCACAATTCTGCTCTCTCTTCATAAGCTCACGGCAAGGCCAGTTCGTTCTCCTTTCCTCCCCCTCCAGCCTTGCGTCGGGCAGGAGCTGCATTATCGGGATAAACATGTAAGGATAGGCCTGGTTGGGGCCTCCAGCCTCCTAACATGTGATTAGGCCTCTTGGATGGCGGAGGCATGGGGGGGGAGAATTGGAGCACTGGGGATGATAGTTTTGGGTTGGGAAAAAATTCAGGGGGTTCGCTTATGGATTCTGTATCTGCTTTGTAATGTCTATCTGTAACACTCTCTCCAAATATAATTCTGTTTTTTTTCTCCAATTCGTTTGAGAGCTTCACTCTGTCGGCTCTTTAAACCCACGACAAAATTGTTAAACTCTTGATTTTTACTGTATCAACAAGTTAACATACCCCGAGTCATATTTGAACTTGAAGGCTTTTCCACGTTTGTTACATTATGACAGCAGTAGTATCTTCTGGGAAGGAAACAGTAGGAAGAAAAGATTTGTTGTACTGTTGGTGTGACTATTTTGGATTATAAATTAAGAAACTGAACCAGAAAAAATTAAGAGTAAGTCTGAGGAGTAGTAGTAGCAGCGAGCTCAATTTGCGACTCAGAAGCCTCGGAGTGTATTTAATTTCAGAAAATGTTTGTTAATGCTCCTGAAGTGAATGTTTCCTGGAAGATTTGATGCTCTGAAAACAGGGGGAAAGCTGAGGTTTGCTCCTTTTCTGAGAACTCCTAGCTAGCTACTAATCTTTCCTTTTGGCTACACTGAGTAGTGACAAACATCCAAGGCAGCATCCCAAAAAAACAATGTCTTGCTACTGTTTCTCATGCAGAGCATGGGCATCTCCTGCCTGCAGATGCATTACATACATCAGCTTTATCTATGGAAAGTCACCTTGCTTCTGTTACAGAGATTAAACTTACAGGATAACAAAAGCCACCAATACAAGATAAGAACTGTTAGGGGGAAATAATTTGTTAAAGCTGAGAACCTCTTTGGCAGTCCCTTTCTGTCAGTGTGGTCACTGGAAAGAGGAACTACTTTACATACAGATAAAGCTCATCCTGACAGATGTGTCTTTCTGCCTCTTTCCTGCAAGTTATCACTAGCTGTTTTCTAAGTTTCAGCTGTACGCTCATTGATGTTGCCACCACAGTCCAATGCCATACCACAGTAGACACTACATATAAAAAACTAAATCTGACTTTTGTGTAGCCTCCATTCACCTCAGCTACTGCTAGTCCTGACCTGCCTACCATCACAGCTATTTTCACAGGGTACATGCTCCTAAAGGACTTTACCTGCACACAAACTCCAATGCCATACCCCACGAGCACATGCTGCATTATGCCTGGGGCAGAAACAGGGCTGGCCTGGAGAATTTCAATCAGCTTCCTGCACAGATGTGATAGGAAAACTTCTTGCTGTATATCAGCTGCACATAGCTCAATACCTGCACCAGATGGGATCAAAGGCCCAAGTTCCCTCTGTCAAATAAGTTTTTCCTTCTGACTTGTAGTTCATTTTACTGTGCATAGTAACCTATGGTCTATGCCCTTTTAAGATGATAAAAATGTCGCTCCACATTCGATAATAGATGACCAAATATAAGATTTAAAGAAAAATTAGAAATTTATCATTAATTTTATCATAAAGCTTATTAGGTTGATACTTGTAGTTTCTAGGAACCTGCAGGTACCAAAGGAGTTTAGGACAAACTGCCATTTCTGGGCCTGGAAAATGGCTAAAACAAAAAAGCAGGCTCTGACAGCATATTATTATTAACGAAAGCTCTTTCATTAGAAGTCGATTTAGTAGTGCAACATACTACAGTGGGCCAGGCTAAAGATACATAGAAGAGCTGTAAGTCCTTTATAGCTCAAGAACAGATCAAAATGTAAATTAGTTTGCAGTGAGAGGCATGTAAAACATCTGATGGTTTTAGGAGTTCAAGTTTCCAAGATTTAGCTTGCTAGCAGTAAACCCAAGGACCTGTGTAAGTGCCATTGGCAGTCATTAATTCTGATTTAAATTATCCATGCTCAGACACTGGTGTGTAGCAAGACAGAATGGTGAAAATGCCAGAGAGAATTCCATCTATTAAATAACTAAATCAAAACAAAGTGGCATAAAAATTACTTTACCATTAGTGTTTTACATGCCTTAAAGGTGCACAGTCAAATGTAATTGCATACATTTATATGGAAATCAAGATAGTCTATCAACTGAATGTATTATTGCATTCTGCTTTACTGTACTGACCCTTGGCTTTTTGCTATGAGCTTCATCCCAGGCAAGCTTGTGATAATGGAAATCTGCTGTCAATCAGCAAACTCTTTTTAAAAACTTCTCCACTCAGTTCACAACGGGTAGCTGTTTTGGAAGGTCAAAATAGGCCAAAATTAGGCCTAAACATGTCCTGGCTTGCCCAGACATGTTTTACTGCTCTCTCTCCTTCTACTGTTGGGGGAAGCAACCACAGGAAAGGAAGACAAAGGCCCCGGTGCCTCTGAGTCTCCTTCTCTCCTTCCGAACTTATAAACAAAGTATCCTCACATGCTTACACACTTGTTTATACACTTGTGTATACACAGTAAGCCCCAACTTTTGCCAAAACTGACCATATTAGGTAAGTGCCATTCTGATTGGCTGATCTTTGGCCAAAGAGCCATTAGTCTCAGGATGTATTGATAAAAAGAGATGAGCAGGTAAAGACAACGTGCTTCTGACATTGCTCTGCCTTAATGAGCCTCTGCCTCAATGTGCTTCTGCCCTTGCATCCTAGTATGCTCACCAACATTCTGCTTGCTATCTAATAACAAGCCCTGATGCTTTGGGTTTGTATACCTAAAAACTGCCTTGTCTCAGTTTACCAGAAGATTGGCATTAAATACCTTCACACTATAAGCCTGCTTAGCCAGTGTGACATTGTGCCTGTCTGCACATCTGCAAGACATTCTGACTGAAGGGACACAGATTATCCAAGAGGAACCAGGATCAGGTCAGAAATTGTCTGCCTCTCTCCCAGCACCCTTGTTAGAGCCTGAGAAGAATCAGAAGCCTCAACAGCTATCAAGACACAGACAAAACATCCTACGAGTATCTGTGTACTGTCTGGAAACTGTAGCTAGCCCCAGAAATCCAGAGATATATTTTGTGAGTAAATACTCAAAAGTCTCTTGGTAAACCAGTGAATTCTTAAGTGAATCTGAATGCCTTCTGCCTTAAGCAGGAAGGAGCTACTCGAGTGCCTCTAGTGGGCAAATGGTATAATTGACTGTAAGGACCTCTTCTAATGGTTTAATGTTTGTTATGTTACTGCTAGGTATTTCTTAAGTGTTCTAGATTCTGTTTTCTATCTATGTAATGCTTTCGTGACCATTGCAAAGAACCTATTATTGTTAAAAATACTGGGCGGGGGCAAGAGTTCTGAATATCAACATTAATAAACAGTATTAATTTAGAAAAATACCATCTTGCTGCTACATTTTGGCACAGCAAGCAGGGTGTGCACAACGATGAAGTATTACCTAATTTGAAATATAGGATGACAGGCTTGGGTCTAGAATGGGCAGCTAAAAATAGCCAACAGTCCAAAAATATCTTTGAAAAACTAGCAGAAAATGCTCAGGGAAATCACACTTTAATCCTGGCTACTTGTCCAGTGAAGATGCTAAAGGAGATAAAAAATGCTGATGAAAAAGTCCTGAGTCTGGAAAGAGAATTTAAAGAAATAGAGTTACAGAATGAGAGGCTTTCAGGACCTAAAAGTAGCCAGCATCCCCGAGTAGTTCTCCCAAAGGGAGAGTGGGGTGAATTTATTTACTCATTTACAAACACAAAAGAATCGGCTCTGCCCTTAAGGGAGGAAGCAGCAAGCTATTCAGCTGAGAAGAGTCTCAATCCATCTCACAGCCACACCTCACCACCACTACAGTAGCCAATTTGAAAAAAACCATAGGAATTTGCAAACCAGCATTTTTCTATAAGAGGAGAAAGGGGTTCATGTTTCTGTGTGCAAAGGGAAGGGGGAAAGGACTTTGAGAATAGCGGGGGTGACAAGGAGTCTGAAGAAGGGCAATCAGCAGCATGGCAGCTTTTTCCCTTGCTCATCAAACAGGTCTGCAGTTGAACAGCCACTGTGGCTCAGCTGACCAGCAGTCTCCTCTGCACAGCCACCCCTCTGCTGTGACTTAAAGCAAGAGTCCTTTTTGTGCCTATCAAGAGAAGTCTCTCTCCCATTGCTGAAACCTCAGATCAGATACCTCAAAAGAAAATAAGCATTTGTTGTTTCCTCTCTTAACTACAACATACCCTAGAGCCTCAGGTTTATTATAGACTCCTGCACTTGTGCTCCACCTCCTAATAATGCCTACAGTGAATGGGAATTAAACAAGGAAAGAGGAAAACAAAAGCAAAATGGGTAAAAACCCCTGAGCACTGTACTTATTAACAGTCTTATCAAGACTTCCTGCTGTCAGCAGGTATCTTCTGAATTATTTTTCTGGATTCTTGCTTTGGCACTGTAGCACTTGCAAAATGGGCTGCAAGCATGATAGAGCTGTGGATAGGGACCCCATAACCAACCACTTCTCCAGCTGAGCTGGTACAGGAGTAGCACTATAGTCCAAGAGGAGGGCATAAGGAGGAGCTCTTGAACCCAAATTCCCTGAACAAGATTGAGTGCTAATAGCTCTGCTCCTCATCCATTAGTATCACAGGTAAATAGTGTAAAGTCAGAAGCAAGGCCTGGTCGGTTCAAAGTTTCAGCTTTAAGGTTCTTGTGAAACTGAACAACTCTATGACTAAATACACACCTTTGTCATTCCTATTCCAACCACAAAAAACCCAAACAACCTAGTCCCATCTGATGGGGTTGTTCTCTTTGAGATGTAATTATTCACACACAGGAAGCAATTCCTGTGCTCAAATACACTTGAAGGGTCTCCAGCACTTCCAGGGAAATTATTTTAGTATATAAGGATGGGCTTAGCTTTTCGTATTCAGAAATCCACTGTGGAGTTAAGCAGGTTTTGGATATCATAACTGAGTATGGATTATGAAGCCCTTAACTGCGCAGTTACAAAAAAAGGGTCTTTAACACAATTTTTTAATTTTTCCAAAACCACTTTACAAAGGAAGCCATTCTGTATGGCCCACCAGCAGGGATTTTCTCAGTTGTAGTAAAAGGCACTGAATATCTCCCTATATCTACATTGGCTGTTGCACTCACTTCTATTTATATGACTTCAGAAGGTCCCTATGTGAGTAATTCAGAGGCAAATCTCAGCAGCACACTGCTAATGCATGGAATTTTGCCTTTATTTCTGACCATTCAAGCTGGATATGCAGGAGGCAGCTAGATAAAAACAATTTGAGATGTTTGGGAAAGAATTGCCATTTGATTAGTAAATCCTGCAGCCTGTGTCAACTATTTTTTTCTTTCTTTTATCTTTTTAAATTAAAAATATCTACAGTATTAATGAACTAAGCTGCGATTTATTCCGTTGTTAACTTTCTCCTTGCAGCTGCACGTACTGTGAACAAACATTTCACCACGAAGCTGCAGTTTACAGCTTGGTGATACACAGCACAACAGTTACAGCAGCTTTCAGAAATCCTGCTGCGTCCCAGAAGGGCTTGAGCCTTTCAGCAGCAATCATATCACCTCAGGCTGTACACTTGTTAGTTTTACCCACCAAACTGGCAGAGTGAGGGCAGATCATCTCCAGGAAAGAAACCCAAACTAACAGTCTGTTAAAACCTAGCATAGTGCCATCCCACTCTTGCCACAAGTTGAAGAACCCGAAGGAGCAAGGGTGCAGCTTACCACATTATAGCTATAAAATAATTTCCAGAGCCTGTTACCTCTTATTTACACCACCATTTCACTTTGTAATGTAATTTCCTATCGTGTTTGAAATTCTTACTTTTAGTGCCATTTGTAGTGTCAAGCTGTTTAATGGTTGCATGGGTTCACATGCCTCCACAGCTATGGTTCAAGCCAGCCAGGGTTTACTTTGATATTTTTGTGACACTTCTGTTTCCTTAAAAGAGCTGAGTACTACAGGGAAATAAGCCCATAACTTTTTTTTTTTCTCTTATCTTTTTAGTCTGAACAGCATAATAGGACTAAGCCAGTAAATTACAGAGGCACACAGTTCATTATGAAGCTGTTACAGGATACTGAAATTAAATAGCCTTTGTATTCTCTTTAGAAGCTACCTGCAGGAGCAGTAGCAGGGGATTATCAAGGACTAATACTTGGCCTTGGCTCAGCTTTCCAGGACAGGTTTCCTTGACTGCCTGGAGACACAAGGGTCAAGTGCCTCCTTATCTAGGCTGCACTGGAGTTCTAGTAGTTTTAAATTAATCGATGTAAAAGCCCAGTTTGTTGCAAGGTTGTTCTCTTGACTTCAAAGCAAACCAACACTAGCTACATTTTAATAGTCTACTATACAAGCGTTGCCAATGCTAGTTACTGCTGTAACTAGAGGCTTCTAATTCTCACCCTCTAAAAACAGCAATTCCTTTCATGAGACATGCAAGCTTTTGCATATAGCTTATGCAGCCTCCGGAATACTTTTCTTTCAAAGTCTAAAAAAAATAAGGAAAGGTCTCTAAAAGTGTGTGGTTACACTACCTAAGAAATGAAATGACCTGAACTCAGCTCTATCTGTAATCAGTCCTGCTCATCATATTTACCATGTTAATGGCCTGTGAGGAAACAGAAAACTCTGCCTTGTGAATTTGTTTTTCTTGTGAGATTAGCTCCTGGAATTTTGGATCGTGTAGAAGGCTGCTCCATGGTTGCAGCCCAGCGTGATAGGGCTGTTTGAACAGCCATGCCATCCTCTACAGGCTTCTAAAGTGAATCTCTACTTGGAGAAAAATCTTGGGAGATAGAAATCCTCATCTGTGGTCAAGATCACAGTATGTATACTGTGGGCAGAAGCAACTGATAAGCACTTGTATATGGAAAAACATGTAAGTCAATACTGCTGCATGAGAGTGAGTTAGTCCCCAAATATACAGGTAACCACTAAATACATAGAGAAGAGGCTTTTCTCTTAGAGTAATCTTTGGCTGATATACATTTTGAAGTATAAGCAATAGATCCTGCCCCCTGCTCCGTCACATATCCTCTTCACTTACATCACTGTACTAACACTACAAAATACATGGTGGCAGTTTTGCCTGGTAGAAGTCATCCTGCTGCAGTTTTGAACCTCAGCAAATCACGCTTGAATTTCACAGAGCAGGATTTGATGCCTGTACAAGGCAATGCTTGCAGACATTTTTTTCCCCCTCCTTTTCTTGATACTAGCCTGTTCTTGCTCAGAATATAAAAGAAATTAGTCTTCAGACACTTAGGAGAAATGCATTTGCTTTTCTAACTGCCTTCAGAAATATTCTTGACATGCTTTCACACCTGATTGTCTGTTAAGGCAAGTTTAGTGCTTCAGTCTAACAATACCAAGACAAACGATTTCTTTGTATTTAGGCAACACTGTCTTAAGTGAGAAGAGTTAAAAATATGAAAAGTGAGAGTATCAAAGAATTACTTACTCAATAAAGTATATTATTTATGTTTAAATGTTTTCAGCATGACAGACTGTTTCATTTCTGTGGTTTCACTTTCCAGCATTTCCTTTCAACCAAAGACAGAGAACAAAAAACCAAAATAAATTAATACAATGCAGCTGCCAGAGCCATTAAAAAAAAAAAAAAAAACCACACAATACAAAACAAAACACCAAACCACAGACTGCTGGAGTATTCTTGTCTTTAAACAGACAGCATGAACCACAGCTGGAAGGTTCATAAAGAAAAGGAACATTAAATGACATGTAAAGAAACTCAACCAACATATTCCATTTACAAGTGTTCTGAAGTCAGATTTCTGCAAACAGCTTTGATACCTTCACAGTTGTAGTCTTCCCTGATTATTGTATTTGACAGAAATTTCTTTAGATGTGAAAATGAACCTAATACTAGCCACATTTACTACAAGGGAACAAAAAGAAAAAAAATGGAGCTTTTATTAAGCTGTTCACTTCTCTCACATATTTTTCCCTAAGTGCCTCTCTAAATGTATGCAAACATTTGGAGCTTGGCTTCTGTTGTGCACTTTGGTTCCCCTGACTGCTGTGGATGGGAGGATTCTGCGTTTCGCACAAACCACAGTCACTCCAGATTGAAGCACTCTGAAAATAAATATAATTCTCCCCACTCCACTTGCAAATGCAAGCTTTATTAATACTCAACCACAGTAGTGTTTTAATTCATGTCCCATAGGAATACTTAAAGATAACTATCAGTGCAAGTGGCTCCCTGATCTTATTTTTGTTTAGCTCTTTAAAACCCTTGAGTCTGTACATTCAGGCCACAAGCTGTGGCCAGCAATCGTTAAATATATGCTCTAGAAAAGCTTCACATTTCCTGGCTTTTCTTTTCCCTTGTGGTACAGACTCTCCTGATAGAATTCAACAGAGGTTAATTTATTCTGCTTATGCATGTTCTGCCTACCATTTCTTTGATTCTCTGTAACAAATATGCAGTCATAAAATGTTTGAAACTGGCCTCTAGCCAGAATTTGACAAGGTTTCCCCAGGTGTTTTTTCCTCTCCATTTAGTTGATGTATATCAAACAACATTGTCTACATACACACACACACATTCTCAAAAAACAGCCAACTAACAAAAAAAAAAACCCAAACAAACAAAAAAGCTTTGAGAGGCACCAGCATACTTAGATTAGTTTAATGGACTGTTTAAAAGTAAACATAAGAAATGTCATTCCTCGGTCACTCGAGTATCAGATTCAATTGGCAGTGAATTTGATGGCCTTCTGCTCTGTCTACAATGCTTATTCACTAGGGATGGGTGAGTTCGGTCATTTTGCCATTTGATTTCCTGGTCATTTTTCCTCATAAAAGGGAACACAATTAATTCTATTCCAGACTATGAAGACAAAAGGCAAAGACTCACTTTCAATGAGCTGATGCCCAGCAGCAGCTGGAAGTGAAATAACTGTTGTTTCTTCACTTTATTCTGCTTTTCTTACCGGTTGACTGAAAGCAGGTATACGCATGGAGGACTCTACTTTTTTTTTCAATTGAAAAAAAAAATAAAATGCATCCTAGTCCATTCCTATTTCCTCAGTGGATAGTCAAAAGAGCAAACATTGACACAAACATTGTGACAGTGTTAGAATCACAAAAGAAAATGTTCCTGATTTTTCAGCTTGAATTTTGAAGAATTCAGTCATTTAAACAAAACTTGAAACCAACCAACCAAAAAAAAAAAAACAAACCCCACCAAAACCACTAACAAATACCCCACTCTCAGCTCCCCAAATTCCACAATTTTCCTGGGCCTTTTTTAAAAGTAGTGTTAACAAATCCCTCTGTCATGGGTTAATGATATTCAATACTATGCTGCCATCATGCCAGCTTCAAAATGAAAGTGCTGGCTTGAAGTTCAGATTGCAGCATGGGAGGCTTCCTGTTCTGTTTGCTGTTTCTAGTTTCCTGGTTTTTTGGGGGGTCAGTTTTTTCCACTGGACATGCTGTGGGTTGGGGGCAGGTTACTGGATGATGCTTCTGCGTTTTGCTGTGCTTTTCTGCAAATAGGCTAAGGTAATTGCATATTGTATCATTTCCAGTGAAACTTTATCTTAACCCAGAGAGTTTTTCTGTGTTACTTACTCTCCCGTCCTCATAGGGGGAGCTTGAGAACAGACTGTGTAACCCATGACACCCTGAGTTAAATTTGTGTTAGCAGTCATAGAAAGTAAACAGTACAAGTAGCAATTAAGCATGAATTGCAAGTTTAAATTTCAAATCACCCATAAACACAGGAAAACTGGAAAGTGAAAGAGAATACAGTAAGATTTGATTAAGAATAAAACATTACAACTGCTCCGAATGCCACTCTTTCCTGCCACTTTCCATGGGGAAAATAATAGCTGTCACCTGCCACACTGCTGAGATAATCTGCATTTTCTGTGTATAAACTTTTCCTGTGCATGGTCTTTAGTTTTTAATTTCTTTGTCTCATCCTCTCCCTGCCCCCTCACCTCATCCCCCAAACGATATTACTTTATTTGCTCTTCAGGGTTCTCTCATGTAATTTTTCTGGTAGGCACAAAGCGTGATCCACTGCCTGGAGAACATCCTAAGAGGAGTAGTGGGGGCAGGAGGTACTTTGGCTGTGGAAACCAAAGCTGCAGATCTCCAGCAGTTTCAGCAGCTTCATCAACCTTACTCCACAGACCTCCCCTATAGTCCAAGGTGGAACTTGCATGCACATACCAGTCTCCATAGGAAAGCATATATGGTATACAGAACCTTTTAGCGTATACCACACATTAGATATCCTGAGACACAAGAATGTACTTCTTGAAACTTCGTTTTGTCATACTGCAGTTGTGTCTAGCCATTAACACAAACATTTTAAATGTCTAATTAGTTGATCATCTTGAACTACCTCAAGAACAGTAGCCATGTTTAAAAAAAAAAAAAAACCAAAACAAAAAAACCCCACAACCCTGAACTGGTACTTCCACATGGGATATTAAAAATATGAATTCCAGAGGTGTCAACGTGGAATAATGTTTATGGGATATCCATAGAAATGTGCTTTTAAAATGAACATTAAATATCACTATGGTTTAGTACAGCTGTTCTTTGAAGTCCACAAAAACCATATTTGACATTGTTCCCTTCAAAAGACCAAGCTGTGTGCTGCTAGCTGCTAACAGAGTTTGTGTGTGGTTACACCAGAGGGTATACAAGCCTGAAAGCCTTGAGCAAATCAAGCATAAGTGCCCACCTTGTCAGGGTGAGCTCCCCAAGGCACAGTGAGGAGATGGGGAAGAATTGTCAGTGCTGACATGCATTAGATCCTGCACACCTGCCAGAACATTGGCTGCAAGAACTGCTTTATTTCCTTTTCTCTGTAAATAAAACAAAGGTATGCTGTTTACTAACACTTAGAGGGTGACCTTTTGCAAAGCAAGTAGGGTCTGTTTCATCTGCTGCATTTCCCTACTTCATGCCATGGATTTCTGTTTAGGTCATGACCCTTGATACTTGTCACTCTTTGGGCACATTAGAGTCTTCATTACTGCCTTTGCAAATCCTTTCCTTGACCTTTGTGGAATGCTTCTTAGATGACATTGCATCAGCCAGTTTCCATACGAACTGTTAAATTTAACTGTTAAATTTTCTATCCAAACTGTTACCTTTTAGAGTTTGCTTATCATCTGGAAATACTGGAAGAGTTCAGACAGTCCCCCCAAGAAAAAAAGGATAGGAGGAAGAAAGATCTGGGCTAGCCAGTAAGACTCTTTTAAGAAAAGATACCAGAAGGAATAAATTATTGTTGGAAGATGAAGGTATTTCTGCACTTAAATGAATTAAGTTTTCAAGGGTCTGCCCGTACTAACAAGAAACATGGGTTTGTCAAACCAGTCCAATTCCCATCCCTGACAAAACAGCAGACCTCACAGGTAAGCAAGCATTGGAGAGTTTGTCTCAATTATAACAAAAACTTTTGGCACCCTCTCTGATAAAACACAGTAAACATGGACTACATGAAATCACTGCAACACTGAGGCTGAATTCATGGCAAAACAGTCTGTGCTCAGTACTCAGTTTTCATTGCCAAAGCTGGTGGAGATCCTGGCCTTCCTTAGTAGGTGTTGTGAGAGAAAGGCAGCTCCAGAACAATGCCTCCATGACAGGGACACCCCAGGACCAGAGGGTTTTGTAACAGTCTTCAAATTCCCAGGAAGCTACAGACAGTGGAAAATAGTAATCCCTGCACGTCAAAGGTAGAGAAACCAAATTAATTGCCTTCACTTGCAGCAAAGGCAATACAGGATGCAAATTTGAAGTGAAGAAATTTCCCAGGTAAATTATGTAAGCTTTGAATGAAAGCTAGAGCACCCATTACAATGGATGAAAGAGTTGATGTTACTTTGTCTTCTTGATGTCTCAGACCCATTTCTTGAAAATCCTAGATAGACTTCTTGCCTTAACCTTCAAAAGACGACTTATTTATACATCTAAGATGGGGATACTTAGTATGAATGATACTAGAAATTACCGAATTTTTTTTTCTTTTAATTAGCCTGGTTTTAATGAAACTACTAATTAAATTTTCCATAATGTTGTTTCCATGTCTTTGGGACTTGTAATTAGCCCTCTCACCAAGAATTTTTTTATTATATATAACAGTAGATTTCCTCAGTAATTTTAACATCTGTCACAAAAATACTGTATTACAAATGCACCACCTCTTTTCAGATAGCAACCTATAAAAGTAACTACTCCTATTCTTTCAGCAGGTCAATGGGACAGCATGTGTGTGAACTTTCTGACATCCTGCCATGTCGGTGGGAGGTTAATATATGCCTGCTCCATTAGCAGGCTGAGACACACCATTTGTGTTAGATACAGCCGTTGTTTATGATTCTATCTTCAGCTGTTTGCACTGATGCTTAAACTCACTGGGCTGATGTCATTTAGAACATGCTAGGGGAAAGCACATCCCCCACCATCTGCTCATCTTGACCACAAAATTAGATCAACTAAAACAGATAGAGTAATAAAGAACTCTAAAAGGAACTGTGCTGGGAAAATATGAAAAAGGCATCAATATAGAAGTTAAATATAATTTTTCATTACAGCAAAATTGATCTTTCTTCAGGTACAGACATAACAGTATAACCACACTCCCCTGTTGCTCAGAAAGCTGCATGCCATACTTCAGAAATCTGGCTGAGATGCCCTTTACTTGCCATCCTCAATGCTGCCCACAACCATCAATTTGGTAAATGCACTGCCATTGTATTAATTGGAAGATAATTAAGAGCTGCGAGCTACCTTGCCTTGTGGTAAACACTCTCCTTGTCACTGTTTTAACAGATGTTGATTCCCATCCATGCAGTCTAGTACAAGCCTCATATTCAGCTCTTGGGCAAAGAGGGACAAGCTGGACTGGCAGCACAGCTCTCACCACCAGAACCGGGAACTGCTGTCAGCTCACATGCAGGGTTATTTACTGTTGACAAGCCATCAACAATCATCAGATGTGTTTTGTTGCTGGTTTCAGCACTCCTGTGTGTGCTGCCATAGTTATTCGCTACATTTAAAAGGTTCAGTTGTCCTCTTGCATGGGAGAAGAGACCTGCACTCTTCATTTTATGATATTGAAGCAGCCACAGCCTCGGCATAGACAGCCACTGGGGTTTGCCAAGCCTGGCTGCTGCTTCCCAGCACAGTGAGTCTGTAACTCATTTATTCTCTCTCCAGAAAGTCACAGGTGCTGCTGCTTTAGCAATTGCCAAGCACACAAATACCCCAAAATGCTTTCCAAAAAAATTGGTACTACCATAAAAAGCCTGTTAATTGTACCAAATGCTTCTTCTAGGCAACACAGAGAGCAACACCCCAGTGGCAGGACTATGTGTGAGTGTGTACCTGTTAAAGCCCACCTTCAGGGCCAGAAACAAAGGTAAGCAAGAGGAACACTGTTACTGATAAGGAGTAATAGAGCAGTATTGGTGCTACACCACCTTTGCTCAGCCCTGGTCATTCAGGAGGGCAGAGATGGCATGACAGCACAACTCTCTACATGCTGAAGGATACCTATGCCAGTGTAGGAAGCCTGGTGGAGTCCCCATCTGTCAACTTCGGGCTCAAAAATATCATCTTCATGTACCTCATGATGGCAGAGAACATTGCTTTGGTTTGGAGGAATTCTACTCAATCCAACAAAATGTTTTAACTCTTGTGGACCTGGAGAATCCAACACTCTGAGAAATACCCCACTGATAATGGCCTCTGCAGCCAAAACATGTGACACCCTAGCATTCAGTGAAATGGAGAGACAGAAAAGTGCTGGAAGATTTGTTACTGGAAAGAAGCCATTACAGCTGGGGAAATGCCCTATTATGAAAAGCTGGACAGGTGGCCCTGTCCCAAAATAGGAAGAGATTATAGCTGTTAATCAATACATGCCAATTGGTCTCAGGTGATCTCCCACATATTAAGATGACAAGAACATAATTTTCAATACAAGAAAAGGCAAGGCAGACATTTTTTTCTTCCTCTGTCCAAGAACTCTTATAACTCCTTTATCCTTGCTTTTCCCACATTCATTAAATTCTTCTTTCCATTTCACTTCCTCTTCAGTCCAGCCTGACGCTAAGCTCAGTTTGCAAAACACAGATAATTAAAAGGCTTTCTTTAGTTTCAACTGCATGTTTTTCTACACATTTTGAAACAAAATTGAAATTGTGTCCCTCTGCAGTTCTGCGAATTGCTAAGGGTCATCCTCATTACTTGTACTTGTTGCTTCTTCAGGAGGGCTGCTGCTGGGAATGATTGTCATTCCCACAGCAGTTACTACAACACAACAAAAACATCTTTGGCTTCCTTTCCTGCATAGAGATGAGATGTATCACTAGTTCATGCCATAAATCATCACACTTGGATTACAAATCAAGTCCCTATTATTCAGCTGAGATCTACTTGATTTTCCTCTGTGCTGGGAATTATAAGAATTTTTATTCAGGCTTTGTTACAATCTTGTCAGCCCAACTGCTAACCCCTATAGGAATCCAAAGCAAAACGTGGATTATTTGGCTAATTTGAGATAAACTTTTGAGATCACACATAGAAATTCTAGTGCCTCTGTCTTTGACCAAGTTCCCAATTGTAAGCACTGTGAAATTAACCAAAATATTACCATTTGATATTGTAGGGGGGAAAAAAAAAAAATCTGAAAGACTGATTTCTTAACCAGGCATAATTTGTCTTCAATTCAATGGAAAGTCCTGTTCTTGAAGGTCTCTGGCCAGCTGGATTCATCACCTGTACAACTAATGTGCTATATGGTTTATTGTTATTTTTATTGCTTCTCAAACTAAATTTTGTACTCCTGAAAATTTAAGTCTTTGCTGATGCTTGTATTTCACATGGTATGTTCTAAATTAAAAAAAAAAAAAATTTCTTATTTTATCTGCTTGAATATCCCAAAGATGTATTACACAATAGTCACATTTCCCAATTTATATTCTTATTCCAGATGGGGCACCTCAAACCTTAACTTCCACAGACTAACATTTTATTGGACTTGGCCAAAATTGTTCTGCTGTCAGACCACAAATAAACCACCTGTACCCTCCAGTACACATTGCTTCGTGATTTTGCTTTGTTTAGATGCTTTTAGTTAATTTGATTTCCTCAAAAAAATCCAGTCCCTTCTTTTAGATCCTTTTAAAAGTAATTAGTTATTTGTTTGGCCCTGGTTATAAAGCCTAAAAGCAAACAATCTTCTGCACTCTCTGCTTTTATCAACAAGTATTATGCATAAGTACTTCAGTATTTGTAATACAAAATTGTAATTAATTTGAATTACACTGAAAGAAGTTTTATCTAAGGAAAAAATCCACACACTCTGTAGCAAAAATATAACTAAAGTACCAGGATAGATCATGAAGAGACACTGATACAGACATCTGACACCTTTCTAATGAGCAGTTCTAGAATTAGTTGAAAGACCACATCCAGCTGTTGCTAATCAGGTGCTAAAGTAATGATGGTTTCAATCACCCTGATGAAGTTGATGACAATGATTAAACTGGCTACTTAAGACACCTTCTTGATTAAAGTGATATTTAATCCATAAATAATGAAATTCATTCATATCTGGCTTCATGCATACGTTCATGAAACTCAGGTAGGAAGTTTTGCTCTCAGGTGGCAGACCCATTTTCAGTTCTTCCCATTTACCTTATCACATATGGCATAAGGAGCTTTGCTCACCTAAGAAATAAGGTATTAGACAACTGCCGGGCACTTCACTAACATCACTTCTTGCACAGAACAGCAACCCAACATTTTACAATTCTAATAGTACAAATAAGAGAAATTCAGCCTTTGGCATTGTGGATTTTTGACTCCAGGCAATCAATTTATGATTTCCAGCATCTACACATACCAATAGCAAACACTTCCTTCCTCTTAAACAGGCATGAGATTACTCCAGTGCAATCATCTAGGTATTAGTATGTTATCTTCAGCTACTGCTTTGATAATGCTTATTAAAATTCCCTCTATGCATTGTTATTCCTTTCCAGTATTTGTAACACATTATTAGAAGAGGTAAATTTCAGCAGAAGACCATTAAACCCAAGCGCTCCAAGTAATACTGGGTCAGTAATTACTTCAGGCCAGTGTAGCCATATAAAAATAGTAACTTCTTGAGGAAAGGAATTAATAATATAGCACATTAATATAATTACTGAGAGCTTTCCCAGAAAGATACATCCACTTAATTCACAAACAGCAAAAGGTATATGTTAGAGATTTAATCCATGTTGGTTCAAATAACAAGAATAAAAGGTTGATTTGATATCAAAAGCTACATCTCTGTCTTGCTGGTCAATGTTTACAGTAAAAGTTATCACCAGTACATCTAGAAACACTGTTCAGTTCAAACCAAGAAAGCTTTCAGAGCAAGCCATATTCCATGGAGGGTGGCTCAAGAAACTGTTGCATACAGTGATGAAATACAGACTGTTAACAAATAGTAGCAACTAAAAAGCGCTTGGATCTCTGAAGCGCTCTGGATAGCTAAGAAGTCAAGCACAGTTTAGAGAGAAAGGCAAGATCTCCTCTCTCAATTCCCCTGCTAGATGCAGGGCTTGTTAGACACCTGCATCCATTTGTTGACACCCATCTCCACGTGTGGTGCACTACACTAGCCTCACATGTTCCTTACACTGGTGGCTGTAATGAGGATAACCAACATCCATAAACTGTAGTTCACCATAAAGACTCCTACCTACCAAATTACTTCTATGTCATTAGCTTTCTGACTGTCAGGACTAGCCTTATGACCTGCAATTTTTGTGGAGACTTGGTCAACACCACAACCACTTGTTTTTTTCCTTCCCTTCTTGTTTGTGTGTGTAGTTTTGTTGTTGTTGTTGTTCTTGCTTGGGGGTTTGTTTCATTTATTTATTTTTAAAAGAAAGTCCTGAATATCTCTTATATCTGTTATTCCTGGTAGAAACCACAGCCTAGAATAGCAGCACTATATTTAGAAAAATGGCAGCAAAGTATCAAGCGTGACACAGAAAAATAACCAGAGAATGAGATACCATATAGGAGAAACTCTAAGAAGGGCAAGTAAAGACTTTATATAAGACATAAAAAAGAAACCGGGACATGCACTGGAGGGATTTCTATTAACTGTTGAAGAGAAGCTATATTCTCTTCATTCACATCACCCCAAACCTGCTGCATTGGAACATTTTTGAATAGGGAGAGAAGTAGTGGGGAAAGACTGCTGAGGATATTGAGCAGAACAAGACAGACATGTGTATGCCTGCATTACCCAGTCTGACTGTAGAATCAGTACTGTTATCTACCAGGCTACAGGAAGCTAGCTTTCAAAAGTTTCGTCCTATGTTAGCTCCTAAAATTAACTCCCTGTAACTTTCTCTGGCCTGACTCCAGGAGAAAAAGTATGAGACTTAATTAAGCAAATATCTCAAACTGAACTTCTTCTTTTTAGCAATAATAGTACTTTTTTCCCCCTCTAGCATTTAGATTCCATAAAAAGAAATCCATTCTGCTGGAAAACATCACTATCGTAGTGGCCTAGTCAATGTATATCATTCACCTTTCCTAATCCAAGCCATTTGTCAGACTGATGAGTTCCAGGCTGAAACAGAAGCATGATCATCTTTGATCCTTCAGCTGTGCTGGAGTGGAGATATTTCACAAGTAACTAAGCACTTCAATGTGATGTGCATGTGCTTACCAAGCTCTAGAAAAAACATGCTTACAATAAAACATACTCTTATTTTGCATAGTACTAATGACGACCCTATAAGCATTTTGCTAGAAAGTAACCACAGCATTTACCATTAGCAGAAGATATAACTAAATATAGCTTGAGAGGTACTTCTTTGCATTTTTAACAGCTTGCTATTGATCTGTGCAGAGTATAAATTAGAAGTATTTAAATGATTTAAGGAAAGTTTATGTTGTGCAGATGACTGCCTAAGCAAAGTAGTTTGAATTATTAGGACACAGATTGTCACAGGAAATGTCTGTAACACACACTGTAGCCTTACTTCAGAAAGCAGTCATAATTAATGTGTCTTTAACATTGACAAATAACATCCTGTAAGCACATGAAAATTTAAGCAAGTATCAGACATGACTCTTAATGGGAATTTTATGAGCCACTCTCCTTGCATTCCGATTTATTATGCTTTAAGTTGCAGCCTGAAAGTTACCACATTCCTCAGCACCCAAGCTGTTTTCTTGGATGGCTGGACAGTACACAGTGCCTACTGTGGCATAAACCATACTCCAAATAAGCTTTAGAGGTTGGTAGGTTTTTTTCTGGAAAGCAGGAGACAAGAAACTTGCAATTTACCCTTGGGTGAAAAGGAGAACAAAGAAGCAGGTACATTTTCAAAACTATCAACCCTAACTCTAAAGTGAGTGAAAGCTTTAAGACTCAAATACTTTAATTCCTGTTCAATCTACTAAATGCAGTTACTATGCCACAGAACAAATAAAGGAACAAATACAGAAAATATCCAGCATAAAATAAAGGGGAAAGGCTGAAAAAAAAAAAAACCCAAGCAACAAAACCACCACCACCACCATCAAAAAACTTATTTCCATATACCATATAAATGACACATTTCAGAAACAAACCTCTTGACAGAGTTGTGCTTCCAGAGTTGCTGCATCTCAGCAGAACAGGACCCTTCTTGTGCAGACACTCAAGGAGGAGAAATCTGAATGTATGGCCACTGGTGAGGAGACAAAGGGCATTCTCAGTACTACCAGCTGTGACTGCAAACAAGGTGAACAGCCTCAGCTAACACAGGTGTGTGGGTTACCCATGGGTGTGAGCAGTTATGCTCCCACCCAAACCTGCCCTAGGCAAGATAAAAATCCATGTTAGAGAAGCAGCTTTCAGCATCAAACTTATCTGAGTGCCTGTGCCTGGGGGATGAGGTTGCAAGAGCTTTGGAAATAAAACATTTTTCTGCTATTTTGTGGCATAGGTGAGTTCAGAAGCACGTGGACTAATGCTGCTAAAGTAAAGCATATTTCAAGCAGAAAAACAGGCATTAGCAGAAGCCAAGTGACAGGTTCAGACAGCTATTCTGAGCTCCAAACAAAAAAAATCAAGAAAAAGCCCAAGTACTAGCCAGGAAAGTTGGGATCCGCAGGGCAGTGGCTAGGAGTGATGTGGAGAGAGCATGTATTGCCCTCCTGGCCCCCAGCCCTACACCCTTGCCTAGAAGTTGGCTAGACCTCGGCTGAGATTTAGGGTGCTCAGTCCACTATGAACAGAGGCAGTTCTGGTAGAGAGCAGTAACAACTCGGGCTTTTGCCTGAAGGCTATCTAGCATCAACTAGAGAGGCATTTTTTGGAGGCACTCAAGCAGAAAGTCTCGTTGGGGGTTGGATGAAGAAAAAGCTTGTCATGGGCACTCAGCACAAGCTGTTGTGCACGAAAATGTGAACCTGGGCATAGGAAGGGGAGGGACATCAAATACCAGGCACTGGGGGCTGTGAGCCTGGGTAGCCATTATGTCCCCTGTGCCTGCCCTGGCTAGGGAGCCTCATGAGGTACCACCACAGCATGGTGCCCTGAATAGACTTGAGTGGGTGACTTTGCAATTTCACCTTGTTCCCATGGCCAGTGCTGGGATATCTAGATTTGTTTCGCTGTGTTTTTAGGTGGAAAGTAATTGTGCAAAGTTATGCTTCTTTTTTTCTGGGACTCTAGAATAAAAGATATTGCTACCTCTGCCTCTCTTTTTGATTGATCCTCTCTGTGCCTGTGTTATTTTGGAAATGTCAGCCTTTCTATCTGGTTCATTTAGCCTAAAACTGAGAATCTTTCAGGCAAGACTGGAAGGTCTGACTTTAGGAGCAGAAGACATAGGTTTTTCCAGGCAGGTGACTCTGCATGTGATGAGATGTCAGAGACCCCTGAACCTTGTTGTATCAAACTCCAGCTAACTCCAGCTGATCCTCTCATCAATGCGGTGGAATGAAGAAAGCTTTTGTCTTCAGATGGCTCAGCCTTGACTCTCTGCAGCTTTGCTATCAAATGAAGCCTCTGCTTTAGGAGAGAGAGGCCTGGTGACCGCCCAAGCACATGACTTCATCAGGAAAAAAACCACTGAATTCAGTAACAAAGTAGAACTTATTTGTGACACTAAATAGAAAAAAAAAACCAAACATACTCTTCAACTTTGCTTACACATATGGTAAATCAACCTGGGTGTTCAGAGTATAAGAACGACTCAAAATACAGATTGATTCTGAAATCAGTTCATTTTTTTCATCCTTTAAAACCATGGACAGGAATGTACAGCTCCACAAAAAGGGAGGCCAAACATAGCGAACCAAAACATTTCCTAGGATGCTGTGTGACAGTTTTTCCAAGGTTATTTGCTTTCAACCACACTCAATCTAAAGGCAGCTTCCATTTGCAGTTAAAATAATTGTGGCACACATTGCACACTTCTTGAAACACAATCTTTGTCATAGGCACTATGATTATTTTTCTTCTGATTTTATTTCTGCTTTTGCCTGTGAAAAAATAAACACACATGAAAATAGACACCTTTTCCCCCCATCTTCAGTGTGTTCAGGCTATGTGGTTAAGTGGATATTCTCTCCAGCTATTTAGCTGAATATACTTTAAGTTGGAGTATTTATTTCTGTGTTCTAAAAAATGTTTGTGTATGTAGCTTTACATACATATATATATACATATATATATATATATATAAATCAATCATTTATAAGCCCCAAATTCAACTCAAGTGTGTCTCAGTGATTTTACTGACAGCAGAATCAATTTTGTTGAAATCAAATAATTGTCTTATTTCAGTGAATGGTTCAAGACTTTCAGCTGCTAAAAAGGTTTCACAAGACACATCCTACCCATTAATGCTCAGACTTCATGTCCTCATTAGGCGCTGTTTCATGCATACGCACAGATCAGTTTTAAGGTAAACATAATTTTAAGTGAGATGTGAAAGATCTAGTGATAATAAAGGAATGCATAAAATAAGGTATAAGTGCAACAGAAGTTCACCTATTTAAATAAAGCCTGATGACTCTACCTGGTAAGCACTCAGTAAAAAGTCTGAAATATTTGATTTGTGACCATTAAGACTAGTTGTGTGAAGCAATCATTCCACTTTTATTTCTGGACATCTTAATGTCCTTGTTGACTAAATAGCAAGGACTGAAATACTCTTTAAACAATAAACTAGGCACATCATTTGCAAAGGTAGTTCTTCCCTTGCAGTTATTCCAACTACCCTAGCTGGATATTCACAGTGAACAAACCACGTCTCCATCATCCTCAGTTCATTTTTAGGTGCCTTTAGTACAGGGATTTGTTGCAGTGGCAGCCAGTAAGTGAGGAGTGCAGGCCACTGCCTGGTCTCTCAGCTACTTAAGGAAGACAGGCAAAGTGCTTCCACCCAGATCCTGCCCACAAGTCTAGAAGGTTGCCCAAGAGCTATTGTACTTTCCTAGAGCATGAGCATTTGCACAGTGATGTGTTTTCTTTATTCTCTGAAGCCATCTAGAGACAGGTTAAAATAATATAAATGCAAACCTAATTTACTACTTACTGGAGAAACAGAAATGGAAAATCACAATTTTGTTGTCAATCTACGTGGGATCACAGAGGAGCTTTGTTTTAAAGGACTGTGATTTCTAGGTTATTTTCCAAGTCACTATTTTATTTCAAGTCTTAATTTTTAGCTTAAGATCCTCTCCTACAATGCAGCCCCATTCCTCACCTGACTAACAGGCTGAGACCACAGGATGCTCCTTCACAGCCAAGAGTATTGCCAGCAAGGCTGAAGGAAAGACTGGTTTGCTCTGCTTGCCAGAAAGTGACACCCATGCCTCTGGGTAACAGAAATGTCCGTTGGTGAAGTGAAACTGAGACTGATGTTAAGGAGAGTGGTAAATTCTGTCCTGAGCAGTCTGAAAGTCCCTCTGAGATACTACAAACCATCAACAATTTTAAACAGGCTCAGTTTATATACATCACAGCCTGCAAATAAATGTGACCATACCATAGTTACTGTAGCATTACCAGTTTGTACAAATACCAGTGAAATTAGCTGGAAAGGTTTTTGATAATTAGCCCTTACTTATGTCCCTGTTCCCTGTGCAGAGAAGGGAGGGCACATCTCTTGTCTTAGCTTTGCTTCATGTGTTAGGTGTTTTTAGGTAAAAAAGAAAGAAGCTTTCTCAGGAAGAAAGACGGACTGGATAAGCATGCACAAGGACAAAACCTGCTCAGAATAATCTTCCCCTGCCAGGGTATCAGTTCTTTCTTTGAGTTCAGAATTTTAAAGACTTCATCTCCTGAACAGCTCTGGAAAATACCCCACCATCCTTAGCTGAGATGAAAAAGCAGAAGAGCTGATTTGCCTTCACTGCTTCTCTATACAACACACAGAGGAACAATGTAGAAAAGTGAATTTAAACTATAGCTTTGCTAAATAAAATGGATAATCTGACAGATCGGTCTGGCAGCTGATCCATGCTTAGATCTGAATGTATGCAATTGCTGCAAAACAAGTATGGTTAAATTTTCCTTGTCCATCTCCATGATTCTGGACTGTGAGACTCAGTTTTGATCTGTAGAGTTGGAAGACCTTATACCACTGTCATAACTGCAGCTGCATCATCACAGCCATTTATTCTGGCAAAGACAGATCAGCAACAACAACTTTTAGAAGACATTGGAAACAGCTTCATCTCTGCAGTAATCAAGGAGAATATGCAATGAAGTATAAAAAAATGAGGTTAGTTGTAATCAAACTGCTTTAATGCTTCTCTGAGGTTACTCTGATGGTCAGAGAGATTTCTTCTTGGATTGCTCTGGCTTAGGCACTGGGAGCTAATGGCAAATCATGAGCCACAGCCTCAGGAACAGTAAACCAGCACTGTTGCTGACATTCTGTATAACCTAAGAGCAACTGAGAATCAGTCCCATTTATTTTTACTTTATATTATTTAATTTTGATTCAATAAAGGGATTCTTCGGTGTGTCTGATAGCTGCCGTGTGGTACGGTCACCAGTGGAGGAGTTGCAGACACCCAGGCTTGGGGCAGGCCAGCTTTAGAACGAGCATAGGTTAGCACTGAAGAACTGAAAATCTGGGGTTTATTTCAGTCAGCTCAGCTGCTAAGCCACCATAAATATCTTCCTTTGAAAGCCTCATACCCTTCATAGTAACTGTGCTTGCAGTGAAACAGCTGCCACTAAGTTTTACATAGTACATTTTTGATTTGCAAATATGTTAGTTTTATTTCTCTTCCATGTAAAACCCAAACTGGCCAATGATGTGCACGGGAATCTCCAGCATTGTATGGGGAATTCAGTACATGAAAGAACTAATTTGAGCACACTTCTCATCCAGTGGTTAGAATGGTTTGAGTTGGAAATGACCTCCAAAGGTCATCTAGTCTAAAATCCCCCTGCAATGAACAGGGACAACTTCAGTTACATCAGTAGAGAAACACGAAACACATCTTACCTGTTATTGTGATGTAAATCTAAATATTTGTAATTTAGATTTATAACATTTAATTAAAAAAATATATATATAATACAAAGATTTCAAGTAAAAGTGGTTTAAAATAATCACAGGGTTTGTTTTTTTTAAATAAATCTTTGCTTCCAAAGCTCAACACTTTAAAGCATTCCAGAATTTGAAAATCACTAACCTAATAAAACAAATTAGTGCTGATGACCACAGTTTCATTGATATGAGAGAGGTCTGAGAAAGAAAAAAATGAAGGCAAGTTTCTCAAAGTGATCTGGCCCAACTTGAAATTCATCCTTCCTCATCCATGGAAAAATTTGTCACGGCCTCAAGCTCCCTTCCTTTCGTGAGAATCACGACGAGCTCCCTACCCTCTTCTACAGGAGTTTGCACTGTGCAGCTTGCTGGGGTGGTGGGGTTGGCAATACTCTATCAGCTGCTGTTTCCTCAATCAAGAAGAGTCAAAAGTTCATCTATTTCTAGGACATTCAAGTTTGGCAGATGGCTTCGATCTTACTATCAATTGATAGATAATTTAAAGAAAAGGAACCATTGGATATTTATACCCCTTTTCTTTGGGATACTCATTCATTACTTCCTGGAAGAGATCACAAACAATCTAAAGCAAATGAGTTTAAGCTGAGTCATAAAACCCAAGTGAAAACTACATGGCATTCCTTCTTATGCTGAGGTATGTGCTAACTGCCTTGTCTCTATAGAGGAGTAAGCTTTATACTATGAAAGAACCTTCATCTTCATGTATTGCCAAGCACTGGAAATTCTGAAAGCCTGAATTCCATTAAAAAAAAAAAAAAAGTCTTAGACATAATACTGGCATGACTCACAAAATAATCTCACCAAGTCTTGTTTCATTTTCCTGATGCATCTTGCTAATCTTCAACTGCTACTGTTTATTTCAGAGAAATGAAGGAAATATCTTTTTGTTTTAGAATATCAATTATTCTTTGTATTCTTTTCTAGTCTTGTATTATTATTATTATTTGCATTTTTAGTTTTTAAATATTTACACAGCTGAGAGCCTTTATTCCAAATTCCTTCAAAGCAAGATGCATATTAAAGCAATAATATTTTCCATACTAATTTATTAAATTTGTCATTATTTGTATTACATCATTTAATGCAATGAATTTTAGAGGTCTTAAACTTTGGAGACTTTTCAGTATTAAGAGGCAGAAAGTTGCATCTGAAACTATAACTCAGGTCGTTTCAGATGACTTCTGGTCTTTGGTATGCTGAAAGAAGGCAGAGGATTCAACTCTGAAATCTCACAGTACTTCCCAGTGCTGGGCAGGAGAACCCAAAGAGAGCAGCTGACTCAGAGATGGGAAACATTGATATCAGCAGATACGAAGGAACAGCAGGAAAATGCCTTGCAGCACAGGCTGCATAAATTCTTCTCCAAGGGAAAGATTTTCTATTAGGTCTACTCAAAGCAGACAAATATGTGTATAAAATTTTCAACCTTTCAGGTCTTAAATTTACACAGCAGGCGTCCCCAGTGTCCCAAATGTTAAGCTGTAAATTATACTTTTGATTCTGAGGGCAAGGTAAAATTGAACACGAAAAAAAAAAGTGAACCATTGCAAATTTGGTAATTTCAGTAAAACCAGAATGGGTGCAGGACAGCACAGAAGCAAGAAAAAGGACAAGTGTAGGTCAAGGCCCACTCACTACAGTAATGTGGTACAGATTGTTACCACTGTAAAGGAAAAAAAGGAAATATAAACTGCACGTAAGTCTCTTCCTGAAGGTGTTAGAGAATACATTACCAACAGTTACACTACAAATAACAGGATTTCCATGCCACTGGCATATGTTACATCCTATACTTTACATTCTTCAGTCATCAGTAAAGCCCTATCCATTATAGCTATAAAATAGTAAAGTTCCTCACAGTAAATAAAACGTGTACAAATTAAAACAAAACAAAACAAAACAAAAACCAACCAACCAACCACAAAAACCCAGCTTGTTTTTCTGCATTTTTACTTTATTATTTACCTGGGAATATCCTTGTGGTATACTAGGAAATTACTGCTTATTTACAGGACTGCTGACCAAAAAGGAGATTCCTAAATCTTTTCAAGAAAGCAAAGGTCAGTGCAGCCTGTCAGTGTCAGGCCATCACTCTGTCTCTGCAGCTGACACTGAAAACTGTGCTGCAACACAAAGAACCAAAACACAACAAACTTTGTTCCAAGAGACAGTCCAAGCATTACCAATTTTGGAATTTCTGTTCCTTTTCCTTTTCCCAAATACTACCAACATGATCATCAATAAGTTCAGGTAGTTTAACTTTTTGGCAGTTTCAACAGATAAGTAACTATGTTATTTTTTCACTCTTAAGATGGAAGCAATTCTACCCCCTGTAGCATACAGCGTGGATGTTTCCTCCTCCACTGTAGCTTTCTCCCATTCTGGGCTACAGTGATGATTTCCCACTGTCATCCACTGCCATAAATACATCTTGTGACTCTTGCAGAGACTACTGGTCTCTATGGCCTAATTCTTTGCTATGTAATAAAAATGAACATCTCCCCCCAACACTCTACTAATAAATCTACTGTCATTGTAGCTATCTCATTTACATATCAGGTTTGAACCTTGTTATTTAAAATACAAATATCCTGTTTGATGTTATGATTTGGAAGTATCAAGTCTAAAACCTGAAATCTGGGTGCTGCAGTTGTTTTCATCTGAGTAGACATCAAAACAAGAGGAGCATAGTCTTGCTATGAACTTACATAAATGATCCAGTACAAAAAGAAAAAGTTTGCATTCCATTATATTTTCAGGCAGATAAAGAACAGCATCAATCTACAAATAACTAAAAATCATAATTTGGGTAAATTTTGTTCTCTTTGTGATCTGGCATAGGTTATCCTGCTCTGGCAGGGGGAGGGTGGACTGGATGACCTTTTGAGGTCTCTTCCAGCCCCTGATCATAGAATCATAGAATAGTAAGGTTGGAAGGAGACCTCAAGGATCATCTAGTTCCAACCCCCTGCCATAGGAAGGGACACTTCCCACTAGTACAGGTCACTCAAGGCCTCATCCAACCTGGCCTTGAACACCTCCAGAGAGGAGCAGCCATAACCTCCCTGGGCAACCTGTGCCAGTGTCTCACCATCCTCACTGTAAAGAACTTCCTCCTGACATCCAGTCTAAATCTTCCCTCTGCCAGTTTAAACCCATTGCCCCTCGTCCTGTCATTACAAGACCTTGTAAATAGTCCCTCCCCAGCCCCCTACAGATATTGGAAGGCTACTATAAGGTCTCCTGGAAGCCTTCTCCAGGCTGAAGAGCCCCAACTCTCTCAGTCTGTCCCCATAGCAGCGCTGCTCCAGCCCTCTGATCATCTTCGTGGCCTCCTCTGGACCCGCTCCAACACTTCCATGTCCCTCCTGTGCTGGGGGCTCCAGAACTGTACACAGTACTCCAGATGGGGTCTGACGAGAGAGATATTGTGTGATTCTGTGAAATCTAATGGTCCCATATCTGGACCCAAAAGAGGAACAGAGATAGCCTTTAAGACTGTCAGAAAATACAGAAATGGGATCACTGACCTGCTGCATTACAGAAATGAAATTACAAAAATCTCAAAACTTGAAAAATCTATACCAAGTATTTACTTTTTTCCCAATCTGAACATTTTAAATTAATGCCAAAATAATAAATCACTTAATAAACTTACTGTTTTCCCAAGTGAAAAACAGTTTATGGGGAAATTCCATTTTATCAAAAGGCAGTTGACTTTAATTTCAAAATCAGGTTTTATTCCAGGTACGCTCCTTCAAGCTGTTATTTTATTTACTGCAACTAGGACTCTGAAAGAGTTCTTTGGTATCAACTTTCCTAATTTCTCATAAGAGTGAGAAATGTCCAAGTCACATCCAAAATTAAGACCAAAAGAAGCTAGGAATTCATTGGGAAGAAGAATCCAGATTGTCTCTCCACTTCTTCCCATGTGAGAAGTAGGAATCAATTTTCTGATTGAACATCTTGATTTGGATGCATATCCAAAATTTAAATGTGAAGTTGTATGAATAACACCAGAATTAACCACATGGTGGTAAGTCCCTTGCTATAAGAACCTGGTCAGTGATACTCAGTCCTGAGTAAAGCTGAGAGAGACTTGACAAACCTATCACTTGGTCAACAAACCTTGTACCATGTTCTAGTGAGGGCATTCACATACTGATACGAGTACAATTTTCATAAGCAAAATGAAGGTAGCTTCAAAAATCACTGCAGAAGTTCTTACATCATGTGGTAGGCTTCTAAGCTTTGTGACACATTGGATATTAAGTAGAAGAGATTCAGGACATGATTCTCTATTAATATAAACTGTCTTTAGTGCATTGACTATATCTGCTGAGAGTGTGGCTATGTGGCTAGATACCAAAGCCATTCTGAAGAACCCTTTTTCCATGGATGCATTTGTCAATCTAAACGTAATCCTGCAAAAAGTAAAAGAAAAACAGCTTTGGGTCATGGTGTACTAAAGTTTTACAGTGGTTAATGCTATGAAATGTCCCCATACTATTTTATGCTTCCTATTTCAAATGGGAGGATCATTCTTCTGAGTTTTCTAGGAATATTTTCAATTATTCTGAAGAAATTCTACACAGAAGGACAAAAAAAAAAAAAAAAAAAAAGAACGATCTGGATGTACACTTCTCATAATTCAGCTCCTTAGTATTATGCTGAAGAGCTACAAGCCTTCTCTGGTCACTTCAGAGAAAGTTCAATTTATTTACTTAGGTGTTGTCCCAGTGTACTTGACTGCAATGCTATGAATGAATTTTCACATCAGACTACACTTGGAACTTGGTAGGTCAGATATAATTTTTAATAATGCTACAGGTAAATGACAGAGTTCAGTGCCTCTATTTAGGGGGATTACAGTCTGTTTCCAACACTAGGAACAGATGTAATTTTAGAAATGAATTGCACTTTGCGTCCCTTCCAATACACTGAGTTTGGTGGGACCATAGTGGTCAGAAATAAAGCAAAATTTGGCCTACCATTTTGGCTGTTTCGGTACAACTTTCTTTTGCGTCCTCTACATAATCAATTGTTGGACCTCAGAGAAAATGTTGTCCCATTCACTGTAAAATAGGAGGGTCCACAGAGAGAGAAACACACAAACAACATTAAGGCTACCTAGTTTGATGCTTCCAAACCTTTTTCTTTTCCTCTGCAAATGACAGTTTCAATAGGATCTGAAGCAAAACTCTTAACAAATAATACACTAGTCTGTCATAGGGTTAATATTAACGTCTCTCTATTCAAACATGCTGAAAACTGAATAGAACAGTTAACATTTAACAGTCACACATCCTTTGCTGAGTACAAGATTGAATCTCTAACATGAATTGAAGATACCCTCACCATTTCACATCTTCATCAGTCATTCAATCACACATTTCATTCTCTTAAATACATTGTTCTTCCCCTCTTTCTGGTTTGTTGGGGGGGCGCGGAGCGAACACATTCTCTCCATAAAAGCACTGCTTATGGTATGATTCTTTCTTCCACAGAAATCTTGCCGTGTGTTTCCAATACGTTGCCAAAGGTGAATTCGCAGTTTGGTACTATTTCAGGGCAAGAAGGTCTTACATCTTCATTGAAAAGATTTAATTTTGAAACATCTCTTAATGAAATTCATAATGAACAATTAGTTGTGGTCACACTTCACAAATTATTGAATCAGAGCTTTATATAGTAGCCAATTTTACATTACAGGTATGTTCACAGGGCTTATGGGCAGAGGCAAGCTCACTTTGCTCATGTCCTGAGCTAGTGGCATGTAAACGGTGTTGACAGAAAAGTCATACAACAGTAAAGGTGTGAAGCTGAGCCCCACTTAATACACCTCATCTTTTAAAGGGTTTATTTGGTGTGAGCTTAGGGCTGTACCCAGCACAGTCAGCTCAGCTCATGCACAAGTGAGATTGTGCCCAGCCACAACATAATGCAGAAACACATCAGAGTGAAACCACTTCTCATGGTGATCCCACATTACTGCTACAAAAAAAGCTCTGTTTTTGAAGAAGGGAGTCCAAACAAGGCATGCTCCATCCTGGGTCATAAAGTATAGTTCTCCCTCAAATATATTTTATTGAAAACACACAGCAAAGATTACAGCCATAGAAAGTTCTGTAAACAAGACAATTTCATCAATTTAATCTTAAAAAAAAAAGACCCCCCAGAAAACTGCGAAAGAAATCCAAAGTAAGACTTGCGAGATGAACACTATGAACAGTAATTTTACTGCTTTAACAAAAAAAAAAAAAAAAGGACATACACCTTCAGCATTTCTTTTTCAAATTTACTTGACAGAGATTAAAATATTGCTTTATTCTGACTTAACATACAAGACCACTGTGTGATCAGTCGTGCTATTTTGGGAAGTCTTGAGACTTGTGAACTGGAAAATCTGGGGCACATTAATAAATTTAAGAACTAATTTGGTGCAAAGGAATATTTTAATACATTCTGTATATACTGTATTTTTTTTTTAATCAATATTCTGACATTAACCAGGGAAGGCTATTTGGCAATTATTTATTATAGTTAATTTTCTTTTTTCCCCACAAGTAAGCAGATATTTTAACAACAACAGTAATATGTGTGTGATTGAACCCAATTCAATGCATTCTTGGCATAATGTGTTACAATTTATGGGGTAAGAAGGACTCAAAAGAAAGCAAATGCAAAAAATGCTTATAATATGATCAGGATATGCAACCAGAAAATGACATTTCTTCTCTAAGGCCTTGATCCCCTGCAGGGAGTGACTTGGTGAAAATCATCTGCTCTTATACAGTCCCATTAGAATCAGATCTGTGCATGCTTGTGGGTCTGTCCATATTGATCACCTGCAGGGCTGAAGCTTTAAAGTTCTCAAGACTAAGCCATGATTAAAATCACTGGAGAACTGAAAGTGGTAACAAATTAGGACAGTGTGAACACTTATCAGGTGGATTCTGATTGGTTGGATCTCCCAGAGTCTTATCTGAACAATGTATAAGAAATAACTTTAAAAAAAAATACACACACGAAGAAGTGCCCCTTGAGAGCTTACAAATGCCTTCAAAGTAAAACAGTATAGAATTGTTGGGGATCAGTAACGAACAACAGTGTTTATGTTCCCACTCAGAAAACCTTAAACCAAAACCCCATACCAAACTTATCGTAATACACACTTCTGGGCTTTCTCTAGCTCTTCCTCACTCCCCACCAAGGCAGCTCTGATAGGCAAAGCTGTGGGCTCCTGAGTACTTCATCTCTACAGACCCCAATCCTATTCCAGAAATGGCCAAACTCAAAGCTCTTAAGTGTTTCCATTGACTTCCTTGAGCTTACTGTCACATTAAAATAAGGTTGAGATTTAAGTATCTGGTTCAATTTAGGAATTTACTGTCATTCCACAGTAGGTACCAGACCTCAGAAGCAGGCATTTGCATGCCTGTTTCCATGGTATGAACCTGGAACGAAGAAGAAAGGGGGAGAGGGAACTGTATCTGTGCCAGGGTCACGGGACTTCGTCCCCAGGGCCTGAATCTCTGGCCAGCAGCCCACTGCAGCGCTGTCTTGAAACCAGAAATGAATCTAAGAATGGTCTTGGCCTGTACTGAAAAAAAGATGCATAGCCTAAGCCTTTGGACAGCCAAGCGGGACTGTGGTAGAATGTTCTGTAACTGAAACGGTATGTGTAATCCTGCCTAGAAAGCACCTGATGTACTCTTCATCCCTCCTGGAACTTTTCTCTTAAAAAAATATTTTATTAAAAAACACTATGATATGAGGGCGATTGACTATTTGGTTTCTTCTAAGTAGATGCTCTTAAATTAATGCATATAAATAATTTGTATTTCATTTCCTCCCTTCCTCTTCAGCAAAGCATCAAATGCACAGATCTCTAGTTTCCCCTCCCACCACCCC